>JBBUKS010440003.1:0-18340 GCA_038050645.1 Hedychium gardnerianum
AGTAATATAAAAGATTATCGTATCCACAGGGATTATTGATTAAGCACTAGTGATTTTGCAAAGTAAGTTATCTAGATGATCGGAGGCTGGCTGAATGCTTGAGAACTAGAGAGAGAGGAGAGAGAGAGAGAGTTGGTTGTGAGAGGGAAGAGTTGGTTGAAAGGGAAGAGTTGGTTGAGAGGGAAGAATGGATTCTAGGATTTTAGTTTCATTATGATGCTAGTTAATATCCTTAATGCATATTCATCTTCTTATTTTCCATGCTTACATTTGTGTAGGAATTCTAACAAATTTCCATAATGGTTTACTATTAGAATATCCTAGCAAAGAATAGCCCCTATGTCAAAGTCTTTTGACTCTAGGAAGTGAGTAAGTATCGATACCCTTAGTCACTAAGGGTATGTATGTCCGATTGAATGAGTGTCCTCTGTTACTAAGGATCCTCCGGTTATCCAACCTAGTAGCAATCTCAACATAAAGGTAAATCTCTTACTTCTATATGCATTACTCACACACATATTTTGTCAAACATGTAGTAGACACAATACACATAGAACAAGAGATAAACACTTCATTAAACAAGGAAATGACATATACATAGTTCATTCATCAATTACACATCATAATTACTCCCTACATCCTAGAATAGGGAGAACTACTCCATCACAAGGGGATTACAACCAAAAGATGTAAAAATAGCAAACTACGACTCAATATATGGAAATAGAGAGCAGAGAATGCTTATCCTTGAAGCCCGACGTCGTTGGAGGTGTTCCCTTGCTTCAGAGGTGGACGGATCATCAAGGATGGAGGTGGATGAGAGCCCTAGGATTTTCCCCTAAGGAGAGAACCCTTACCCAAGGAGAGGGGCTAAATCCAAAACCAAAGATGGTTCCTTTTATACTTCCCCCAAATGGTCAAATATGGCAGATTTATTAGGCTCCGCCAAAATAGGGTTTTCACCCATGAGATCACTTTATCTCAAGTTAAGTCTGAACCAAAGTTGTAGACCTTGAAATTATCTTCAATTTGGTATTTGAAATGACCCAAAAATCAAACCGAGTCGAAAGTTATGAGGGTTTAAAGTTTGGTCTACAAGTCTAGGCGGATGATATTGTACTTTGAAGAAAAGTTGTAGATCTTGAAGTTTACATTTTTGCATTTTAATTAGCTCCAAACTTCAACTGTGTGAAAAGTTATTTTCATTTTACTTTTGATCTATAGGTTGCCCATAATCTGACATGGCCTTTATTTTCCAGCTCACACGGTCGTGCCTTGGAAGCATGACCATGGCTTGATGTTCGCTTATCTGGAGGCACGACCGTGCTTGGATGACACTATCATGTGTTGAGGAAATAATGGATGTAAGGCACGGTCATGCCTGGATGGCACAACCCCTGTTTGAGAAGTCCCACAGAGTCTCACACGGTTGTGTCTCTGGGCACGACCATGGCCTTAGGTCCTACTGAGGCTGAGGCACGACCGTGTTGGTGCAGGGAGTACCATAATCAAACCTATGTTTTGATGTTGTCAAAGGTTCAAAGTTAAATCTTATTGTTATCTGATAAACTAATCCAGTATGCAGAATCTCAACTCTGAAAGCCTGAGTAGGTCTGGAGGACCCGATACTAGACAAGGGAAGTCTCAGCAGATCATGGAACCAGGCAAGAAGTCTTGATGGGTCAAGAGGACTTGACATCTGGCAGGTGGATTTGATAGGTCTGGAGGACCCGATATCGAATCAAGTGGAAGCCTTGGCAGGCCGATCCAATGCTGAGTAAAGTCCAAACAGGTCTAGAGGGCCCGATGTTTGACAGGTGAGTTGAGGTATGTACCTGAAGTTAGTGCAGTGAGGTCGTGTCCCAGTAGGGACAAACCTTAGGCGCTGATCCAACTGAAGTTTCTAAGTTGAGATCAAGACAGTCCTAACTATCATACTCATGCATACTATTATCTATTATCTAACTTTGTTTTGTAGGATCAACATGACCCCTTGAACTTCAAAGGGTCATAACTTTTGACTTGGGACTCAGAATCAGGCTCTGTCAGCGGCCACATGTGCAGAACTCAGAAATCTTTCAGTCGACTGAACTTATCAATCGATTAATCAAAGGGATCAGTTGATTGATCAAATGGATCAGTAGACTGATCCAAGATGATCAACAAAAATAGATTCGAGATGTTACAAAAAAGGAAATAGGGGTTTAGTCGACTGATCCATAAAAGGAAGTGACAGAGATCAGATCAAATCAATGCAGAAAAGGTATACACTCGGATTAGTCGACTGATAAGCTTGATTATTCGACCGATCAAGTGTGATTTTCGGGATCGAACGGATCAGATTAGAGCAAAGAAAGAAGGGTGTGTGTTCAGTTGACTGATAGGAGGATCAGTTGACCGAAATGATCATTCGCCTGATCAATTTTTCAGTCGACGAAACACAGCCTATAAAAGAATTCCTCGGGATCTGAGCCGATGACAACTCTCTTCAGTGCTTCATTTCATCTCTACTATTTTTTTGATGAAAAGGTAAACATATATCATCAAAATGCACCACAATACATATGTAACCATGGAGCCCTTTATGTCACGTCTGACGAACTGTCAAATCTGATCGTGTACACGTGCTCACTCGGGTACGTACTAACTCGAAGTGTCCTGCTAGTGCCGCTAGCTCCATGTGAGGTAACACATCGCACCAACATCCTCGGAATCATGTGCTCATCATATGACCAAGCTTGTCATGACTCCATGCGTCCCAATCCCCCAGTCGTGTCTCCTCCTCCGTCCGTGAACCTATGATCATCAAGGACTAATCTCCCAGCCTCCTGGAATCACTTTTAGCAAGTGACCATCTATCAACGGATTTGGTGCATCTTTACCGTGAGCCGTTTGCTGCGGACTAGATAGGCCATTCTGGTAGGGCTATGCACCCTGTTAGGCTTTTAGGCATAGCCTCAGCCACGAACAGATATCATGTGTCTTTACCATGAGCCGTTTGCTGCAGACTAGATAGACCTTTCTGGTGGACCTATTCACCCTGCTAGGCTTTTTGGCAAAACCTCAGCTATAACGGATTTGATGTGTCTTTACTGCAGCCATTTGCTGCGGACTAGATAGGTCTTTGTGGTGGACCTATTCACCCTGATAGGTTTTTTGGCAAAGCCTTAGCCATAACGGATTTGGGAAATCTTTATCGCAGCTGTTTGCTACGGACTAAATAGATCATGTCAAGGAGGATCTATTCACCTCTGCACGATATCATATATCATACCTCACAACATGACTCTCATTCTACCTCACATCATATACATCCACATCACATCATATATACATCATATACACCCACATCACATCACTCATCACATCACATCACATCACAATGACACCACATCTCAGCACATAATATAGCTCACAACACCTCATGTCGCAGCTCTCCTGAAGCTGTGCCCCACCCTGGCTCTCCCAGATATCTCCTCCTGGCATATAGCATGATCCCTCTAATGTGGCCTCATACTGTAGACGCTCACAGATGTCACCAGATATATCACCTCCCCGCCGTCGGTATGCTCCTCGCAGTAATATGTGTATCCTTCACAGAAAGCTCCAGTCCACTCTGCATATGTCCTCCAGCTGGTGCTTGAGTGATCTCTATATGTCCGGAACAACTGTATCGGGGTGTATAGGTGGGAGATGGTCGTCCGTCGTGGAGGTGTGATCCTGTGGTGGGCTCCGCCAGATGTCGTCCCAGGTAGCTCTCCATACTCCGGATCAAGGTAGGTAAATAGATATGGTAGGTAAGTAATATGATAGGATAGTAAGGAGTGATAATACCTATCCCTATATGCGACTGGTAGATATAGTGAATACCTATGCATATGGTTTGGCAGTGGTGTGTATGTGAATACTAGTATGATATATATGTGTATGTATGCTAGATGAATGGTATGTATGTACTAGTATGATCCATATGTGTATGTATGCTAGATGGATGGTATGTGTGGGTGGTATGTATGGATGATATGTATGTATGTATGTATGTATGTGACTACTAATGATCCATCGTGTCATCCCTGTCGTAATACCTGATCCGAATATACTTCCAGTGTCCTGAAAACATGCACCTGTACCCTCCTGAAAATCAGCTCTGTATCAAGTTGTACCCTCTCAAACATGCTACGATTGCGTGCCAACCATATGTGATGGACCATCGCTGATATGGCCAGATGCCTCGACCTGGTCATGATGGAGGTCCCCCTGTACTGCTTTCTGAATATCCGCAACATGCGTCGGTTGGTAGTCATATGTGGGCGCATCTGGAGCCATAATCTGACATGGCCCCATAACTGGTTGATCGGCTCGCACCTGAAGAAAAGGTGATCAAGAGTCTCCTCATCATGCTGGCAAAATGCACATCTCCTGTCATCCAGATATCCCTGTTGTGCGCGCACTGAGAGTCTCCCATGTGCCAACAGCCATAATGTGAAGGCAAGACTCGGCTGAAGGTATGTCTGTCATACTGTCCGTACCCAAGGCTTCCTGGCTCTCACGTCTCTGAAATGATCATAGGCCCTCCCGACACCCCCTTTCTTCTGGTTGAACCAATCAAAAAGGGTATTCCAGCAGCCTCTGCACTACCCGCAATACCAAGAATGTTGTCTTGGATCTGCACCAACTGCTTGATGAGCGGGGAATCAGTATGTTTTACCTGCCAAGCCCATATCCCCACTCTCTGCAGGTATGTGTGGTGCACCCATCGAATCCATAGTGAGTCCTGCTTGTCCTGTATGTGCCATAGAACCTTTGCCAAGAGAGCTAGGTTCCAAGCCTGTAAATCCCTCAAGCCTAGACCACCTTCCAACTTGGGCCGGACTATCTCTGACCATGCTATAGGGGGGGCTCTTAGTTGTCCACATAAGGGATCTCCAAATGGTATAAATGTGATTAATGACTCCCTGTGGTAATGTCAAGATGGACATCCAGTAGCACTCGACCCCCTGTAGTACAGATAATTGAGCTGCGCTTTCCCTGTATATGATATCGTAGTCTTTGGCCACAAAGTGACCCTCTGGGTAAGCGAGTCTAAGAGAGTGTTGTAGTAAGAGATTTTGAGTTTCTGGGAGGCTATGGGGATCTCCAGGTATCCGAAGGGCATTTTCCCTATCTGGAAGCCGGTGATGGTCAGGAGTTGTTCCCGTGTTTGAGTATCTATCCCTGCCATGTAGATGTTGGACTTAGCTAGGTTGGTCGTGAGGCCTGCCATCTGAACAAACTGAGATAAGCAGTCAACTAGCTGAGTCACTGAAGATATGTCCTCTCGGGATAGCAAGAGCAAGTCATTTGCATAGACCAAGTGCGCTATCCTAAGATGCTCGCACTTTGAGTGGAAGTGGAAATTTGACCGAATGGTGCGTCGAGCTAGGGACCAGGATAGGTACTTCATGCATTGGCCAAACAGATATGGGGACAACGGGTCCCCCTGTCTGAGTCCTTTCCCACCTCGAAAGAACCCATGCATTGTTCCATTTATCACTACAGAGAACGAGGTGGTGGTAATGCATTCTCTGATCCATGCGATATAGATGGCCGGGAATTGTAGCGCTGCCAAAACATTCTGCAGAAAACCCCAGTGCACTGAGTCAAAGGCCTTTTGTAGATCCACCTTCAATGTGCATCTTGGAGATATCCTCTTCCTAGTGTAATTCCTAATGATTTCTTGTGCCAAGTGGATATTATCTGATAAATGTCGACCTTTGACAAATGCAGTCTGTGCAGGATGTAGGAGATGAGGGGTGACTTCCGAAAGTCTACTGGCTAATAGCTTCGATATCACTTTGTAGAATACAGTGTAGTAGGAGATGGGCCTATAGTCTTGCACCTTAGTTGGATGAGTTAATTTTGGCACTAGGGCAATAAGGGTATAGTTCCATGATTTCAGAAGTTGCCCTGATGTAAAAAATTCCAAGACTGCGGTGGTGAAATCAAACTCAATCGTGTCCCATGCTTGCTTGAAGAATTTCAAGCTATAGCCATCTGGTCCAGGAGCCTTTAAGTCACCTATGCTGAAAAGGGCACTCTTGACCTCTGCTGCCGTGGGAAGCCTTGTTAATAGAGCTTGTTGGTCATTTGTGAGAACCTGGCCAAAATGCATACATTCTTCCTGAAAAGGCCCACATTCCACTGATGTTCCAAGCTGACCTTGGAAGTGTCTCACAAATGCCTGTGCCACCTCTTCTGAGCTAGTGGTAGTTTCCCCATTGTCTTTTTCAATTGCCACAATTTCTCTCCTTTTGTTGTTCCTCTTGACTAGTGAGTGAAAGAAGGGGGTATTCCTATCAACTAGCTTGAAATATGTGTGTTTGGCCCGTTGTTGGTAGAAGATATACTCAGCCTGTGTAAGGAGATCAGCAGCTTTCCTGGCTTCCTTGTATTCCTCATCAACCGTTCCTTGTGTTAGGGCCCGTTGTTGTACTTCTTCAAGGTGTGCTTGTGCTCTTTTGGCTATTTCCTGAATGTGTTGAAAATATTCCTTGTTGAGTTGGCGCAGTGGTTTCTTAAGTAATGAGAGTTTTTGTTTCAGTTTATATTCTCTTGCACCTTCTCTAATCATCATGGTAGCAAGCTCCCAGTTTTGTTGTACAAGCTATTTGAAATGGGGGTAGGTTGTCCACATGTTGTAAAACTTGAAGGATTTGGGCCGTGGACTTCTGTGCTCTAATATAGAGACAATATAGGATGCATGATCTGAGTAGACCCCTGAGGGCCTGAATTCTGTAAAGTTACTCCTATTTTGCTCCATCCATTCTTTGTTCACCATTGTCCTATCAATTTTGCAAACCACTCGGCCATTAGTCCATGTGTAGTGACACCCCATAGCATGTAGATCCTCCACCTCAACAGTAAATACAAAATCAAGAAAATCAGCAGTGGCGTAGGGTGTGACTCCATCCCTCCACACTTATCAGCAAGGGAAAGTAGGGAGTTAAAGTTTCCAATTGTCAACTAGGATATGTTCATGTTTCCAGCTATCAGATGTAACTTCTCCCACATGCCTCTCATGCTGATGATAGTTAGTTGTCCATATACAAAAGTCACTACATACAAGGTCCTTGTAACTTTGCATAGGATGTTGATGTGGATGAACTGCTCCTCTTGGTTGTTGATGTCTAAAGTGATGAGTTGTGAGTCCCAGAGTAATAGCATCCTGCCATTGCCCCCAACTTGTTGCTTTGACTCCCATTGACAAAATGAGGTTGTTTTGAGATGATAATACCTTTGGGCTGTTAGGTTTGGTTCCATTAGGCACAATACACTCAACTTATTTCTCTGGAGGAGGTCCTTGACCACCCTCTGCTTGAGGCTTGTGTTGAGGCCCCTTATGTTCCATGCACCTATCTTTATAGGGATTTAGAGGGCATAAACCCCCTAGTAGCAGTTTTCCCCTTCCTTGCTTGTTGCCTTCTTGTTTCTTGTTGCTGATCTCTCCCTATTCCATCCAAATCTGCCCCCTGGTCTGTTGGCATGTCTTGGTACCATTTATCAACAGCAAGGCTTACTATGAAGTGGTTGCCAACTTGTGTTTCCAGTGCAGGATCCACCACATACTGCTGGGAAGCTTGTGATTGTTGTCTTTTAGCCCCTTGGGATCTGGTTTTGGCTGTAGCAGGGTTTTGGAGTTGCTGTCCTCGATTAGGGGTGGGGGTCTTGACCTTGCTTTGTATTTTCCATCTTGTTCTAGCTCTTATCTGATTTTTATATGAGATGCCCCCTCCTCTTTGCCCCTTTCCTTTGCCTTCTCCTGGTGGCTGCTGCAGCTCTGAGTCCCTTGGGTTGCAAGGGTAAGAGGTGTTGCTCATCCTCATGACTCCCATCTTCAGGTCTTGCCCTTTCTA
This sequence comes from Hedychium gardnerianum, assembly GCA_038050645.1. Lineage (NCBI taxonomy): Eukaryota > Viridiplantae > Streptophyta > Magnoliopsida > Zingiberales > Zingiberaceae > Hedychium > Hedychium gardnerianum. The sequence goes on from JBBUKS010440003.1 coordinate 7,893, forward strand.
AAGTATCAGATGACCAATCTGGATCTGTGCTGGGATCTGTGATGGAGTGGTCTGAATCTGTGTCTGCTTCTGTGGATTGTTCCTGTTCAGTTTCAACTATCCCATTGATTTTTGTCTGGGTTGATGCAGCTCCTGGTTTTGTTTTTGTTGAGTGGTTGGAAGTTGAAAAGTGTTCCCTTAGAGTTGGCTGTTCAATAATGATTTCTGTGAATGCAGGTTTAGCCCTTGATGATCTCTCAGGTTGTTCAGCTACTCCATTACTGGTTTTTGATCCAGCAGCTTCTGCTCCAGATTTCAGATTTACTGATTGTTCAGCTGCTTAAGTTTCAGCTCCAGATTTCACCTTCTCAAATTGTTCAGCTGCTTAACCACTCAGGTCCTGCTACACAAGCAATTGTGGCTCACGGATTGCCCTTTCTGATAAGAATGTTTCTTGTTGTTGTGTTGGGTCACAGATTGGCCCAGAAAGGTCAACTACATTGGTCCATTCATTTACCCTTGCTGTATTTGGTTTTCCTGCCACTCTTGGACCTATAGTTTGTATTGTATGCAGTTGTATTTCCTGAATTGAGTCTGAAACTATTAGTTTCTGCATCATTCTAGAAGCTAAGTCCATTTCTGATACTATAACTGGCACAGTTATTGCAGCAGCCAAATACAACTCTGGTTGTTCAGTCTGTTTTCCTTGCGGAGTTTTGGATATTGTTTCTGGGCCTGGCTCGCCTAATGTGATCCCTGAGGCAATTGTGATGTTCAGTGCTGCATTAGGGCTATTAGTCTTAGTGCTAAGGTCTGTGCTAAGCCCAGCAGTATGTTCATGTAACCTGTCTGAAATTGTTGTTTGGAGATCTGCTGTGCCTGGTGGGACTGCCAAGTTTGATGGATCTGTGCTAGTTGATGGTCTCAGCTCCTGGTTTGGTGTATCCTCTCTTTGTTGTCCAGTGTTTGGGAGCAGGCCTTTGGGTGATCCAAAGCTGTGAAGTGGTGTGTGATTGGTAAGGATGGTCTTTACTGATTTCTTTCTTTTTGTGTCAGGGAAACTCTGACTTTGTATCAATTCTGGTCCAGTGATATGATGAGGCTCCATCCATATCTGTGCTGGTTGGTTGGCATCTCCCCTCTGTGGTTGTGGCCTTGGCTCCTTGGTTTTCAAGTTGTCAACACCTTCTTGGGTTTCTGATACTATCTGAGCTACAGTGTTGATTTCTGATACTGACCCTGTTGCTTCAACATTTTCTGCCATTCGAAATATTTGTTGTGCCACTCGTTTCCGGTGCTGATTGTGAGGCGTTGATCTTTCCTTTAGGTCACTTAGGGTTCCCATAGGTACACTGTTATGTTGCTCTAGGGCTCCCCTCTGGCTGACAACCCCTATGGTTGTATCTGTATCAGGGTTTTTAGAACAGTCTGCGCCCCTTCCTTCAAATGTCTGGGCAAGGGTTGTAGGAGGGGGTTGCCGGTGATTTTGCTTCCCGTTGGCCATGAGTTTGAGTTGCATCTGGGTTTGAGAGGCTGTCCCGCTGGTATATTCGCCAATTATCCCTTGTAGTGGCATTGTTAGCAATGGAACAGTGCTGCTTCTGAGTTTCCCTGGCGATGTTGTAGAAATTCTGCTATCCACTTTTCGTTTGCGTTTCTCCATTTGTTGATCAGGTATGTCCCCACTCTTTGTTCCGACTTGTTCGCCTATCGTTGGGAAGCCCGAGAGTCCGTCAATTCCTGCAGTCAGTGATCGTCGCCTGAGCCCCAACCCTAAGGTCACCGTCCGAGTGTCTGTTTGTCCCATTCTCTGGTTGCGAGTACTCTGCACTGCGACAACTGCTTGCTCTATATGGTTGTCGTTGGTTAGCCTACTGTGTTCAGTGACTTGACTGGCGATTCCTTGTTGATTCAAATTATTCATTCTGCTCATTTCTGTGTTACAGTGTTCCGCATAATGCCCCAGTTCTCTGCAGATCGCACAAAGTTGTATAGTGGTTTCAAATTCCAACTTGAGGCTTTCCTGTTGTCCCTCAGGTAAGATCACCGAGACAGATGAGGGTAGTTCCTTTGTTACATTCATTTCTACCAAGACTCGAGTAAAGTTCACCCGCTCCCGTTTCTTTGTGAATGTATCAATGTACAGGGGCATACCAATTGCAGATGTAACTTTGCTTAGCCCGGAGGTGGATCAGAATTCCATGGGCAGGCCATGTATTTGGAGCCAAAGAGGCATTCAGTTTTGGAATTCCGACTTAAAAGTGAATCCAAGGGGCATGACCTTGAGATACAGAGGGCTTCCAACTGCTATGTAAGGTTCCCCCTTCAACACTGCATCACAGTCTTCTTTTGTGTTGAATTTGAACACTAATCACATTGAGTTGTGTTGCATCATCTTATGTGGTGTACGTCATCTGTTCTTCAGCTGTATCACCGCTCTCCAGCCCGAAAATTGCCCTAAGAATCTGTCGATTAAGCAGTGCCCATGGTTGCTTCTAGTGATTCCCGATCCTCTATCGTTAGTGTGGCTGCATCCTTTGTCCCCTGGTTGACCATTTGGTGCAGGGCAGTGTCTTTCGTGCATGCTATGTTCATGGTGAAGAGGTCTACCCATCGTCTGTTTCGAGCCCGGGGCTCCGGTCGTTCTTTACCCGGTGGGTGATCAGATGGTTGTACGATCTGTTCATGTTCAGTTTGTTGTTTCCCGACATCTGCTTCCATGCCCTGTTGGCCTGGTAATGCCTGTCCGTCGCCAAATGTGCTCTCTTGTCCAAATTGGGGGCGCTCTGGCTGCTTGCCCTTCCCAGTGTTGTTTATCGGCCCAGTTGGCTTCATTGGCACCCGTCTCTGTTCTGTGGGGGGGGGCATTGATTGCTGATTGCAGCCATGTGATTTGCGGGGGACGGAGCTGCACTCTGTGTTGCTCGGTGGTCTCCCTCCTGCGATTTTGTTCCTGCAACTGGTGTTCTGCCCTGCGCCTCTATGCGCCGTTGTGTGGCATGCTGTGCAGCTAGGCCTGTATCTGAGGGTAGCCCAATGCCGAAAGGGAGCGGTTGTCCCCACCACTACGACGCCGATGGAGCACGCTTGTGCGGCGCCATTGGGCGCACCTGTGCAGTATATAACGGGGAAGATGAATAGTGTTAGTTGAGAGTGTACCTCATCCAGCCGTCATTTCTGAAGTTCATGATTCACATCCACCGTTGGTTGTAATTTGACTGTGGCTGGTTGCCCTAGGGACGCGTTGACTGCTTCCCCGTCAGTTGCCACTTCAGCAAGTTTAAATTGACTCGCTACTTCGAATCGTTGGATCAGCTTCCACCTCAGTGCGTTGATAGTTGATTGCCTCGTTCCGGCCATTGGATTCAGTCGTACAAAATAAGGTAATCTCTGTCGTCCAAGCAGTGGTAAGTCAATTGGGTTTCAGATCTCAATCCGCCAGCCCGACCCGTGAACCAACAACCTAATCCGTCCAACTTAAATTTGAAATTTCCCCTCAACTACCAACCTTGGGAGTCAACACGCCACGTGGACGCCCGATTGCGCGCTGATTGGTCGACGCTTTTCTGGCTGGTCAATAACGGCTGGAAATCGGTCAGCGCTTCCTTCTCCTTGATCTCCGGCAGTGGTGGGTCTCGTCGCACGATGGAGGGTTACCGACAGCGCTTCCTTCTCCCTGATGATGGTGCCAGAGAGAGGATGCTTGGTGGTGACGCGTGTGGAGAGGCGACAACTAGGTCCTTGCCCCTCTCGGTGTGAGCACCCGAAGTTGGCCAGCGACCAGGCCTGGTGTTACCCGTCTCCGCCTATAGCTTGGAATGTCCCCTGAACTTGTTGTGCTTTTTAGTTATGGGTTGTTGGCTGACCTAGCTATTTGAGATGGTTGGTTGTAGTAGGTAATTGCCTTCTCTATAATTTCTTCTGAGCACGAGTGAACTCCGGTGAGCACCGACCCTCAGATTCGATGTTGTCTGTGTTTGTTGTCGTTTAGCCTTCCCTTTGCACAATGAGTCTTCCCGTCGCGTAAGGAGCCTCCAGGACTAACACCCAGTGAACCATCCCACCTTCTTCCGCAAGTGATATCCCTGCGGCTGCTTCCATTGGAGATCTCCGACGATCTCCCTGGTGCAGGTTGGGCTTCGGTGGGCTCCGGTGGCACCGCGACTCCGTTAATGGGGCTCCTGGAGCTCACCTGACTTGCTTTCCAGTCCCCAGTCCATCTCTACAACGTCTTGGGCTTGTTCCCGCAGCTCACCATAGAGGAAGATGATCGGAAGTTAGAGAGAGGTTGGAGTTTCTCACTCTAACTGACTAAGAGCTCTTGACTGAGAGCTCCTAAAGATAAAATCTTATTGACACAGAAAGTTTACTATCGCTCATAGAAGGATGTGCAAGTTAAAATTATCATATATATATATATATAATTAGCCTACACACCCTTATGTATATATAAAAAAGGTTTAAAAAATTAAATTTGTATTGTGGATTAGACAGGTCAAACCTACAAGTCCATTAATTTTTCCACTTTAATTTTAAATTTAAGAAGAAATATTTTTTCCTCAACTCACGAGCCAACCCGATTCCACCACAGGTTAACCCGGGAGGGGTTGCGAGCCCAGGCAGATTGGCTCTCGATTCCGTCTTAAAATAAGTTGATAAAATTTTAATTTAATTTGTTTAAATTATTTGATAGAGCGGATCAATCTGACTGACCTAATTTAAATTGACGGCTCTAGTTATAATAATTATGAAATCGTAGTTGTTACAATACGCTTGATCGATTTAGAATTTAATATGTGACAAAGATAATAATAACAAATAATATATTTGAGAGTCATTTTACAGGGATGATGGAATAGGATATCCCTTTGACAAAAAAAATCGAAAGATTTAACCCTTTGATTTTTTATTTTTTTTGTGTGGTAATCTAAATTCTAGCTCTTCTCATCACCTATTCATTCGGCTCTTTCTCATCACCCATTAGGTAAAAAAAGGGCTCCTTTTTTAATATTGCCCCAAATAATTCTCATGCTGAAGGTGATAAATGAAATTCAATCAAATTATTGGGCGTAAATTATATTTTTCAAAAGAATTAAGGGCGAACTGAAAAAAGTCAATAAACTCCGGGTAAATTGAATATTTTTTTTCTTCTATATATGGGAAAAGGAAAAAAAATAAATCCAAAACACAAAAAAGACCGGTCGCGGAGGCGGAGCCGTGGAGCTATTTGAATCACCGCTTCGTCCTTCAAGCCCTAAACAAAAGCCCTTCTCTCACTCACTCTCTGTCTTCGTCTTCTTCTCCAATCCTCCCGTGGCGGTGGCGGCTCTCCATTCCATCGCCTCTTGATCCCTCTGAGTTCCTCCTCCATGGCGCCCGTCACCCCCGCAGAAGACCGTATCCTTCCTTCTTCTCCTTGCTTGCCGCCCCGGCTTCGAGGGTTCTTGGGAGGGTTTATGCAGGGGTTCCTCGATCGACCGTGAATGATCGCTTTTGGTTCCATTTCCTTTCTCTTTTCGTGTTTCTTTCTAACCCACTCGAGGTTTTGGATCCCGTAGCTTTCTTTTCTTTTCTTTTTTCTTTTGTAAATGGTGCTTCTCGGATCTTTGTTAGGGTTCTTTTCTATCATAGAGAAACTTGTATCGGTCATCTCAGCTTTTAGCTTTTCTTGCCCAAAAGTTTGCTTTGTCTGGTTGGTATTATCCTTAACGCTACATTGCAAAAGCTTCAAATTTATTGGAGAAGCTGTCTTTGGATCCTCAGCCGAAGTCCAAAGATGCTGTTGAAGCCACCGAGCAGGTGATATTTTTTATTCAGTGTAGTTTTTTTATTGCATAAACTATCTCTGGACCTTGAACATAATTGGTGTGAGTAAATGGTTGCTTCTGAAATTTAGGTTTCTGTTGCCCATACTGGATCGAGTAATGCTGAAGCTCCTTCAGAGGGTCCGTTGGCACCTGTTCTGTCTGAATTTACTGATGGTGGCAATTATTATGTGCCCGCTTGTTATGCACCCCCAGCCTATTTCTATGGAGGTGGTGAATTGTAATGAAGATTGCTTGGTCACTGCACTTATCTGCAATCTTTTGTTCCTAGCTATATGAGTGTCATTTCTGTTGCATTCTTCAGGTTATGATCACGCTGTCAATGACTGGAATGATTACTCCACGTATGTGAATCAAGATGGCATGCAGGTGCTGACTCATAAGTTGCACCAAAATATGCATAATGTCTTCTCCTTAACTGATTGTGTGTGAGAATGTTATAGATCAAATTAGCCTGTTCAGATTCTTTAGTTTGTGCTTCCAGTTTTGGAAATTATGTTTTTGGCTAGATTTTCTGGAATCATTGTTGGAGCACGCCCTGTGTGAGAGTTTTCTTTGAAGCTCTTCTATTAAATTATTTAGGGTGCTATGATTGATTGAGAAAAATAATTCTTCTCATATGTTATTGTATAGAGTAATATTATGGTTCTTTTGTTCCCATTATGATGTGCTAAGCAAATTATTTTATTATATAATTGGTCAGTTAGTTTCTCAGTATCTATCCTTGTTAAGCTCATAGTAGAATATGCTATCTTGCTGTTTATCATTTGGTCTGTCTATCAAATACATAATAAGTAATTGCTTTCTTATCTATGATAGGGAGTCTATAGCGGCATGTATCAAGGTTATGGATTTGCACCTTATAGTGCTTATCCTTCTAATGGGACAGCAGTTCCAGCAATGGGGAATGTTGGAAAAGTTTATGACCAGCAACAGTATGAGTATCCACTTCCCTTTTTCCAGACACATCAGCCAACTAGTTCAACTCACCAAGGAGACCTTTCTAGCTCTGTTGTTTCTGACCAGCCTTCAATCCCAGTGGATACACAGAAGAATTTTAATGGAATTCCCAAAAGTAATACAAGTAATAGACCAGGAACAAGGTCTAGCCACCAAAATTTATCACATGCTTCACAAGGGAATGGAGGTTATCAGGACTCTCGATATAGTTCCAATGGAATTGGGTCAACTAAAGTATGGTATGATTCTCCATACTTAAATGGCCAACACAGGCCAGCAAAATTTAGGTCCTCCTCTTCCGGTACAGGGCATAATGCTAGCTACTCACCTGTAAGAAACCATGGTCAACTTGTTTCCCATGTCATGGTATGTAGTTTAGATGGCTATCATTGTTTATGTAATTTCAAAATCTACCTGCTTGCAACTGTTTGCTGGTCATATATTGGATGGCCTTCATATCATCATGTGCTTTATTTTTGGAGTATTTAGATTCTTATGCTATATTTCTTTGTTGGCTAAGGTGAACAATCATATTATAGATGTTTGTATCCCATTGTGCGGACTGTTTATTCATATATTTCCCAGGGAATGAATGCCCCAAGATCAACACCTGGAATGCGTCCAACTGCACCTTTGGTTAGCAGAATGTATGGATTTGGATATGGACATTCAGGTATGTTTATGGATGGCATTTCTCACTCCCGAGGGCGAGGAAATATATATCATGAATTCGGTGAGCTAAACAGAGGACCAAGGGTGGTCCACTCAAAGAATCATAAGGTTGCTGGGCCTACTCCAGTGATTTCTGTCAAGAATCAGAATCCATCCTCATCTGGGAATGAGAACTCAGGAGTGTCTCTGGACTGCGAACAGTACAACCGGGAAGACTTCCCTGACAAATACTCTGATGCAAAGTTCTTTATCATAAAGTCGTACAGCGAGGATGATATTCATAAAAGTATAAAGTACAATGTATGGGCCAGCACCCCTAATGGGAATAAGAAACTGGATGCTGGATATCAGGAAGCTCATGAAAAAGCTGGAGGATGCCCTGTATTTCTGTTTTTTTCTGTGAGTATGAGGATCATGCATCAGAAATTTGTTTTGCTTTTCTCAGAAAATTACCTTTGCAAGTTGTGTTGTTAATGCAGGTAAACACTAGCGGGCAATTTGTGGGTGTTGCGGAGATGGTTGGCCGTGTTGATTTTAACAAGACTGTTGACTATTGGCAGCAAGATAAGTGGATTGGGTGCTTTCCAGTCAAGTGGCATATTATTAAGGATGTCCCAAATAGCAATCTGAAGCATATCACGCTAGAGAGCAATGAGAACAAACCAGTTACCAACAGTCGAGACACTCAGGAGGTATGCCAGATTATGGTGTGTATTGGTACATAAAATACTTATCTTGATTTTTGTGAATTGTACCACGCAGGTGGGGCTAGAGCAGGGCATCCAGATGCTCAAGATTTTCAAGGAACATACAAGCAACACATCTCTTTTAGATGATTTTGACTTTTACGAACATCGTCAACACTTTATGCAAGTAAAAAGAGAAAAGCAACAGCTTCAGAAGCAGGCAAGTTGAAATTTGGTGTAGTTTGGACTTGGAGAGGAGAAATGTTGTGTAGCTAACTATCGATATGTTTCAGGTCTGGGATGGAAAGACTTCCCATATGCCTGTGGAAGGGAAACAAGTAGTTGGCAACGAGCTCAATTTGCAATCTGATTCTGTTGTAAACAAGGAAGCAGTAAAGAGTGATCATGTTCAAAGAACACCAGTGGAAACTATTGCAGCTGCTGATGCCGGCAATGCATTGAAGGTCACCAAAGGTGCAGCAAACGGTGCTGCCAGTGACTTCTGAGCTGTTACTCCCTCTTTAGCTGCTGCGATGAGCCTCGATTGCCGTTGCAGCCTCTCTTGGTTATTGCTCTTGAGCTGTTGGCAGCAACTAGAATCCGGATGAGAAAACTGCAGTAGATTTGGTAATGAGACATGGTTTTTTGCTGATACAGGCAAGCCAGTATAGCTCCAGCCAACATCTGCCTTGCTATACTCGGCTAGTTTTAGCCCGTTCTGTAAGCTCGAGTTAGAATTTGCAGTCTTACTGCAACCAAGGATTATACCCGTGGTGGTAGTTTACACTCATTTTGATCTCGTTTGTTGTCTATCCCCGTGTTGAAGTGGAAAGAGACTACAGATGAATGAGTGAGGTGTGCCATTGGAGAACATACTGTCTCTTTCGTTTACACCCACAAGCTAAGTTTGGTTTTACCATTTGCATTTCCATGAATTTTTATTCTGGGTATTGAAGTTAGCAATTAAAATTTTGTTGTGTTGATTGGTGTGGTGAAATATTTCATTCCACTCGCTAACTGCTATGCAAAATAATTTGAGATGAACAAAATGCTTAAAAAACAAAAACAAAATACAAAAGACAGGGTTTAAAGATGTGCGTCACTTGGCAGTTGGCAGAGCAGAAAAATACATTTCTAATACTCGTTTGATGTTTTGTCTAGACCTGACCACGGGCTGGAATTGGCCTGGGCTTGTAATTTGCATCAACAGGTTGATTATCCGTTGATCTGGGTCGTTGGGCCAGTTAGCCGACGGTTGATTCAAATTGGCACTTTGACGGGATTTGAATCTGGATCTCTTAAATGAAAATTGAGTATCCTAATTAATTAGACTAAAATTAATGATATGCGTTAGTTAATTTATTAATAATTAAATAATAGTTTTATATTATTATTTAATAGTTGGAAGAAGAGTAAGAGAATAAATAATTTTTGCAACTTTATAATAATTTGTTTATACTGTGATTTAAAAGTTAAAGGAAAGAAGTCGGAGAAAAAGAAGTTTTTTTTTACAATTGAAATTATTTAACTATTTTTTATCAATAGTTATGATTTAATTTTTTTATTCTCTAAATATTAAATAAAGAGTTTATTTTATTTTTTTCACATTATTTTTTCTATTATTATTTTTTAATTTCGAAGTATAGTTTATTACATCATTTTCTCTATTATCATCTCTCAATTTTGATCATTTTTTACTTTAATTCTTCAATTATAATAAAAAAAGGAGGTTCATCATTTCGATTTAAGAAGGAAAAAAAAAATCAAGGATTATGATATTTAAATTATCGATGATAAATCTAAATAAATATTGATACTCGAATCATAAAGAAATATTAATGAGGATATTTTTAAGATTTGAGATACTTCTGAGGATACTTAGATAGTTTAAATAAATATAAATTCTTTATATATAGTTTTTATAAATTTATATTTTTTAAATAATTTTTAAAATATCTATTCACGGTTCGAATCGTGATCAGATCTAATCTAATTTTGAGACTTCTTTATATCTATTCATGATCAACTCTAGACATGCAATGGTCGTTTTCTTGCGAAGCCGGCGAAAATATCTTTTCTTATGATGACTTACTTTAATTTTTTGATTTATTCCCTAACGATATGAGACCGTCGTGGAATAACCGTCAAGGTTAAAGACATGCAATAATCGATCGGATATGAGACTCGTGGAATAACCGTCAAAGTTAGAGACATGTAATAATCGATTTCCGATGAAATCAGCAAAAATACTCTTTTATAATAGCTTAATTCAATTTTCTGATTTACTCTTTAGTCGTGAAATAACCACCAGGGTTAGAATGATCAA
>JBBUKS010440551.1:0-18332 GCA_038050645.1 Hedychium gardnerianum
CAATTTAAGTAATAATTGAAGACAAATTTTGGCAATGACATTATATTTAGCAACGATACTAGAGCAAGGTATCTGTTTCTGTGTGCGGAAAACTTTGAGGGATGAATTATCGGTGAGCTGAAGAAATGTTGATCAAGTCGCCGAGCAGGATGAGTTCCCCGGTCTATTGAACCAAGTAGTCGATCGGAGGGCTTGTCTGCAGAGCGGCGAACGGCAGGAACCTCCCTAATTTCTTAGATCTGGGCCCTGCAAAGAACAAAGAGAGAGCCAGAGGATTAAAGGAGAGCTCCAGACGAGAAACCTGGGGATCTCGCTCCGACGCTCAAGTCAGACTTGATCAAGAGGAGGTAATTAAAGTAGTTAGAAAATAGTAAGTAGAGAAATCTTAGATAAGAGAAAAAAAATTCCTTTCCACAGTGACATCTGTCTCTTTATATATTCTTTCGGGGCGTGTACCGCCAGCATTAATGACGTATACTGTTGAGGCATGAGCGAGTATACCACGATATGAAAGGTCCGTCATTCTCCGTACTTTCAGGAGGTATTTAGGATATCAGTGGGGGTGTTCTGATCGTACTGTTGACGTAGGAGCTAGGCCTTATCGACGTGCCAGAGGCATGAGCCAATGGTAAGGTCATCCCGGTCAATTATATAATATACTGACTGGTAAGGTAAATTGATCGGGTGACGTAGGGCACCTCCGATTGATAATATAATATACCTGATAGCACGACTTTGATTCCGGCCGATGGTCTTGAACTCGATCGGGGTGGTGTAAAGTATACCCGGTCGGTCATATAACATATACTCGATAGCGCGACTTTGATTCCGGCCGGTGGTCTTGATCAGCCCACCCGATCAGGGTGGTGTAAGGTATATCCGGTTGGTCATATAGCCCACCCAACCGGAAAGATTATAGACCCAGTCGGGTGGGCGCGCTTTTTCGCTAATATTGACCTTTGACTATTCGCCACGTGGTATATATCCGTACTATCATGGGGCCCGACCTAATTATCCATATCACAAGCCTTCCATTCAAGTCTGGTCGAAAGAGGTGTGACCGACTGATCGGACAATGTGTGTTGGATTTCCTGGTTAACCGGGCCTTGATACGTTCCCTCCTGATCGGACATCAGGAAGGGCCTTGGGAAATGAGCACCATAAATGCTCTTTAATGTCGGGCTACTAACGACGAGCCGACCTACGCGCTGACCCGTGGATGCTTGACGCGTGCCCCCCCACGTTGGGATGTCAATCGCCACGACTGTTGCGCTGTCGGCGATCCATGAGAGACTGGATCCAACGGTCCCCGCGCGCTGCCAATATGTCGATGCCTGCAGATTCGACGGTTAGAGATTCTGAGTCTCAGCTATATAAAGCCCTCGCTAGAAAAGGTTTTGACTGTTTGTTTTTACCGTAGTTGCTGTCTGAGAGGCTCCGATCCCTCCACTCGGTGTTTATGTCTCTCGAACCAGTAAGTCGCCCCCGTTCGGTGTAGGGGTCCTAGGTCTTAGGTCAGTTAGGGGCTTTGCAGATCGGGTGTCCATCCCATAGGTTATGGCAGAAGCGTTGACTTTCGGTCCTTGGTATGGGTCCATGAAGTCTACCTTCACTACCTCCGATCTGGAGGAAGTTAGAGTACATTACGAGACTCCGCTCGGCTATAAGCTGACGATTCCCCGTCCCGACCAACGACCCCACAACCCCCTGGAGAGGAGCGTGACCTTTTTCCTAGGTCAGTTTCAGGCCGGTCTTCGTTTTCCTATACCCCTTTTTTTTGGCTTCGTGTCTCAATACTTCGATATCCCTTTAAACCAACTAGCCCTCAATGGCTACCGGTAGCTCTGTGGGTCGTACATAGTCTTTAGAGTGTATGGTATCCCGCTTGAGGGTCGGTATTTCCATTTTTTCTTCTACCCCAAAATGGGGGAAGAAAGGGTTTTCTTCTTCCAATCCCGGGTCGGGTATTGTTTTTTAGAAGAACTTCCGACCTCCAATAGGGGTTGGAAGTATAAGTTTTTTTATGTGTCCTCTCCGACCGGGTTTGTGTGGGCGAACGGATGGCGTGTGACCCTGCCGAAGCCCCTCCCGTCCTACGTCTTCCTTCAGGGCGGCACACATGAGGGCGGGCGACATCCTTGCTGACCTAAGCTTCGACTCTAAGGCATTGTTGCAGGAGGGGCTCCTCTACGCGGTCGAACTGAGCCCTGTCGCAACCCAGCTACCGACTTCCTTCGGTGGATTATTCAATAGTTGTAGTTCTATTTATGTCTAACTAAGATTTTATTTTATTTTATGCAAGTCAGACTATGTGGAAGACAGCGGCGGTCTAGTCGAGGAGGCTTTACTGAGGAGCAAGAGGAGCGCGACTTAAAAATAGCTACGGAGGAAGGGCGACTCGCTCCGCCAACCGGGCCAACGCTATGACCGATTGGACACTTGCTGAGCCGACCTCGTAGACCCTGCTCGTGGCTCAGATCGATAGGCTATCCGAAGACAACGCAACCCAAGATTGGAGGACCCCGCTCATCTCGGAGACTGCAAGGCGACTCCGAAGGCAGGGAGTCAGATTCACGCTGATCGGCGACGCCCTTTATAAGCGCGTCTTCTCTCAGCCTTTTCTCAAGTGTCTTAGCCCGGACAAGACAAATTATGTTATGCGGGAGGTCCACGAGGACATTTACGGAAACCATGTGAGAGGTCGGATTCTTGCCAGAAAAATCTTTCTGCCCGAATATTATTAGCCCACCCTTCAGGCGGATACAACTTCATTTGTCGTCGGTTGCCCTCATTGTCAGAAACATCAAAACCTACCTCATCACCCGACCACACAGTTAAGAACGTCTACAGTGTCACATCCGTTCGACTAATGGGGGATGAATATTGTTGAGTCATTCCCGATCGGGCCTCAATAACAAAAATTTCTCCTAGTCATGATGAATTATTTCTCCAAGTGGGTCGAAGCTGAACCACTCACCCACATCATTGAAGAGACCGTCATGAAGTTCTTATGACGAAACATCATTTGTCGGTTCGACATTCTCTACAAATTGGTGTCTGATAATGAACGACAATTTCAAGGACGGAAGCTTAAAGAGTGATGCGCCGGATATGACATCAAGCAGACTTTTATCTTAGTTGTCTACCCGCAAAGCAATGGACAAAGGTAGGTGGTCAACTGTGAGATCGTCAGAGGACTCAAGATCAAATTGGATCACGTTGGGGGAAGTTGGGTGGATGAACTGCCCAGCATCCTCTGGGCCTACCGAACGACCCCCAGGGAAAGCACCGATCTAACACCCTTCCACCTAGTTTACGGAGGGGAAGCGGTAGTACCGGTAGAGATCGGAGGTACCCTACATCACCTGATCAGATTAAATTACCTTACCAGTCGGTATATTATAAACCGACCGGGATGACCTTACCATTGCCCCATGCCTCTGGCATGTTGATAAGGCCTAGCTCCGACGCCAACAGTACGATCAAAACACTCCCACTAGTACCCCAGACACCCCTAGAAAGTACGGAGAATGACGGGCCTTTCGCATCGTAGTATGCTCTTCCATGTTTCAACAGTACACACTATTAATGCTGACAGTACATGCCCTGAAGGAGTATATAAGAGAATAGATGTCACTGATGCGAAGGAGGTTTTTTCTCTTATCTAAAACTTCTTTACTTATTATTTTTCAGCTACTTTAGCTACCTCCGCTTGATCAAGTCTGACTTGAGTGTCGGAGCGGGATCCCAGGTCTCTCGCCTGGAGCTCTCCTTTAACCCTCCAGCTCTTTCTGTGTTCCTTGCAGGGTGCAGACATGAGAAATTAGAAAAATTTCATCATTCACCGCTCTACATATGAGTTTTTCGATTGACTATTTGATTCAAAAGACTGAAAAATTCATCCAACTCGATGACTTGATTAATATTTTTTTTTAATTTATCGATGATTCATTTTCCGAAGGTCTTCGCGCATGAACAATTGATATTTATTCAGTTTAAACAACAGCAGAATGAGTTCCACTAATCAAATGCATTGGATCACACAAATTGACTCTTAATCCATGTGTGAATGTCACAATGCAGTCTCCGCGGGATGGATTGATGGCTAGTATATGAGGTGTTGTCATTATGAGATCTGAAAGTCAAATCCTGACTAGTAGTCAAGTTCATGTTCTTTTTCATACCTTCATAATTATTTAAATTAATTTTTATGATTTATTTTTATTAGGTTAATCCTCAAATAAACTAACAAAAATACCGAAAATAACCTGCCGGTAGGAACACGACAATTACCATTAAACTCGTGCATAGATTTTCTGGCATGCATCTCCATCAGCTGCCAACTAAGTCAACTTTTGACCTTTCTCGGTTGAACTCAAAGGCCTGCAATAAAGATTCTCTTCCGGTTGGAACTATATTATTTAAGGACACCTCTCGTCCACGATCTTCTTCTCCATGAGGAAGTAGAGTCAACCAAAATGTCTTCTTCCCTCTTGCATCAAATTGCAACTTTCCTTCTCCTCCTCTGTTATCTGAGGTCTTCTTCTGCAGTGCTGTTCTCCTCCCTGCACCAGGCTCTCATAGTCACTGCATCACCAATACCAGGCCAAGGTTAGTGCTTTCTCCTCGTACAATTTTGGAATTGTAACTTCATAGAGATTTCTTGGTTGGGCGTGCAGTGTTGCATGCCGGCGTGGACCAGATCAGAGTGAGCTGGGCTCTTAACGGGAGCCTCCCCGACGGCGCCGGCGCGGCCTACGCAAAGGTGAAGATAAGCCTGTGCTACGCGCCGGTGAGCCAGGTCGACCGCAAGTGGCGCAAGACCAGAGACGACCTCAAGAAGGACAAGACGTGCCAGTTCAAGATCACCACCACGCCCTACGCCTCTGTCGGCGGCTCCTACGACTACGCCGTGGAGCGGAGCATCCCCACGGCGACCTACTTCGTGAGGGCCTACGCGCTCGACTCCTCCGATGTCGAGGTGGCCTACGGGCAGACCACCGATGCCAAGAAAACCACCAACCTGTTCGACATCATCGGGATCTCCGGCCGGAACGCGTCGCTGGATATAGCTGCTGCATGCTTCTCGGCCTTCTCCGTTCTCGCGCTTACTTTCTTCCTAGTGGCTGAGAAAAAGAAGGCCAAACAATGAAAAAGTTAGCCGAGGAAGATGAAGACCGAGGAGCACGGCCGACTTTAGTGGAATCGGAGGCTCAATTCCGTCAATCCCTGACGCTGCATCATTGAATAGATTAAAATTAAAATAGATTAAAAAAAATTATTATTAAGAATAATATAATTAAGGAATATGTATTTATGTATTTTTTATTTGGTGAATATGAATAAAATTGGTAAGAAATAATTCACAGGAATTAGAGCTGTTAAATCGATTCTAGCCCTAGCGACAAATAGTCGAGTTGGGTGGCAAGCCATTTTGAAATATTTTAAATTTTTTAAATATAATTCTTGATCTAATAGGCTCAAGTTAGTTGGGCACGACTCAATTAAACTAATGCATGTGCTAGACGAGCAAGTGTGATGTCACCAGTAGTGTATCTAACACTAGATATCATGTGTACATCGAATTCAGTATGACATGACAAATTGATAGACTCATACCTAACCTTAGCACAACTCATTAATACTTAGAAATATCGTCGATAATAATAATAAAAATTAAAAATTAAAAAGACTCATACAATTAAAATATTTTATAATCATATTGATATCTAAAAAGAAGTAATATTATTAAATTTGACACAAAACTTATATAACTCAAGTTAAAGTACTATCACATGAGTATAATCTAAATTATCTAAGCCAATTATTATTATTATTTTTTAAAAAAGTAAGAAACACATTAAACTGGAGGAAAATGAAAATGAATAAAACTCTAATAATGTATAATAATTATAAGTTAATTGTTTTTATTATAAGATAAATATAAGTTAATTATTTTTTTGGAAGAACACCAGTGGCGTTCGTGTAATTGTAGTACTTGAGAGGGAAAAGGGAGTAGCTGTTCGTATGTGTGTCTGCGAGCAAAGCGTGGTTCAGAGGAAAGCACGGTGGGAGTGGGGTGAAGGAAGCGAAAAGCTAAAACGAAAGATCGGAGAAAGAGAAGCCCTAATTTCTCCCCTTGGAATCCACTCTAAATCTCTGCAGTCATCCCCTCACCCGACTTGCCCAACCTTCGAATTGTGAGAAAGCTGGCCCTTGTGCTTCCGCCACGAATCCGCCGCCGGATTCCGGCTTTGGTGGCCCAATGCCGTTCTTTCCTGCCAGTAATTCGTTCCTTGTGGAGGAGAAGGGTCTTGAAGAGGCTGGTT
The DNA here is from genome assembly GCA_038050645.1 of Hedychium gardnerianum. Classification (NCBI taxonomy): domain Eukaryota; kingdom Viridiplantae; phylum Streptophyta; class Magnoliopsida; order Zingiberales; family Zingiberaceae; genus Hedychium; species Hedychium gardnerianum. The sequence continues at coordinate 6,330 of JBBUKS010440551.1, forward strand.
TGGCCACTTAAGTTGGCAGTTGGTGCAGATGCTCTAAGCGGAGGGCTCGGAGAGAAGCAGATCGGAGGTTTCGGGAGGTAAAGAATGATAACGAAGGATTCTACTTGTCGGCATCTTGTAGCTTTAATGCGGGAGGTAAGAGTTCATTGATGTCCCTTGTCTCTTCTTTTTGCTTGTTCTTCTGTAGCGTTGAGAGAATTGTCTGTGAAAAAAAACGAATTTTGACGTAGTAGGTCAGTTCGACGCTTAGTTTTGTACTTCTATGACCTTACCTCATATTCATGCATTATACGCTCTTTTCTGATGATTCCTTGTTCCTTGCTGATCAGTCTGACAAAACATGTGTTTGTTACGATTTGGCATTATGTGTTGAAAGTTTCACGACAGTTAACAAAAAGGCTGAGGATTCTCTAGATTTCAGTGTTTGCCCCGAAACATCTTTTTTCGTTTCTCTGTCTTAACGTTATTAATTGCAAGTTCGATCCGCAGGTTGTCACATTAACATTGATCCAATCTGGGTGAAGGTCCTAAGCAACTGGTTTTATTACGCATCTATTGAACATTAATATGTGAGGATCTAGAAGCAATTTTGTCTGCAAGAAGAACTAGAAGATTGTAAGATGCCTTCTTCACCTTTGACCAGGCGCTCCCTAGTGACAGAGCTTAAAGCAGAAAGTGCCCATAAACGGGGCCACAGTTTTGAGAGCAAATATTCTCTCAAGGCCAAGGATGATGATCTATTCCTGTTTAACGAGGTGCAGAACCGTGAAAGAGACAACTTCTTGCTGCACACCGGCGACGACTTTGATGAATCTATATGTAATATCAATATTCTGCTTTTGATTTCCTGATCTATAGACTTTTTATTCCTTAGATTTCTCGTCTGTGTTGAAGTACTGATTTATACAATTTTTTCAATCATCTCAGCAAAATTGAGATATCTTTCGGATTTTAATCTTGGGATCACCATACCAGTTCGAACAGAGAGAAGTGGTCTACTTGATGCAGATGGTGAGAAGAATGATTATGACTGGTATGTTCCCTTATGTAAGAGGCTTTGTTCATTGGCTCGATGACAATGTTAATAGTCACTCCACTATGTTGTAAAGAGACACTTAGGTGCTAAGAATCTGGAATGGACTATTGTTATATTTGTCCTGAGTGTGAAGCATGTAATGTGATGTTTCTGTTGGTTCCTTAGCTGTTATGTATTGAGCTTGTCTTTGTTTGTTATCCAAATATGGTATAAGAAGGTAACAGTTTTGTACCTTCTCTTGGAAATTTGGCTATATCAAATCATGACTAATAAATTGCTTTCTATTCAGGTTGTTGACTCCTCCTGATACTCCTCTATTTCCTTCACTGGATGATGATGTGTCACAATCTCTAAATGCTTCTAGAGGCAGGACAAGAAGTCAACCTATTCCAATTCCGAATATATCAATGGTATGAATTCCCTTTTCTGACAACATTTCATGTACGGGAAGTTTTCATATTATCCCCTTTCTTTCTAGTATATTTTTTTGATTATTCTTCTTACAGTCTGCAAGGCCTAAAAGAAGCAGTGAGAGTCCACATAGATTAAGTTCATCTCCTAGATCTAACTATAGTGTCTCCCGTCCAAGAAGTAGGCCATCCTCGGTTCCTCGCTCAAGTCCACCTCCAATTCTACGACCGGCAACACACCGGCGGAGGTCTTCCACACCTCCAACCAAATCATTGCCATCAGCTCAACTGTCTTTGACTCCACCATCACAGAGGATAAGCACTGGTTCCAATATGCAGAAATTCACTAGTAGAGGGGGCATGTCACCTGTAAAGGCAAATCGTGGGAATTCTGCCTCACCAAAACTGCAAGGATGGCAATCAAATCTTCCTGGTTTCTCCACTGATGTGCCACCTAATCTTCGAACTTCCCTAACAGACCAGTCAGCAACACGTGTCCGTGGTTCATCACCAATATCTGGTAATGGAAGGGGGTCTGTGTCAAAATATGGAAGGCAGTCAATGTCGCCATCTTCTTCTAGAAGTACAATATCACCACATAACAGTGAAGGAGACAAATTTAGCTCTATTAGCAAGCCATCTGCATCATCTTCCCAGGAAGATGATGCTCAATCACATGCTTCTGCAGGAGTTTTGCTTAATACAGCTACAAGGAAATATCAAAATTTTGCCCACAACAGAGCTCTGGGATTTTCCAAGAAACCTTCAGGATCTCTCTCTGCAAGTTTTGCTCCAAAAAGATCCTTTGATTTTTCTTGTAGGCAAACGGTAAAGTGCTATACATTGCTTTATTACCACTACAATCTTTTGTTTAAGAGCATGTATACTCTTGAACACTCTTCAACCCTTGGCCCTCTGAAAATACAGGAAATTTGTTTCAGTTGGATTTTTGTTAAAAATGACTTTTTGTGCTTCAACCATTGCTATACTACTGCTGATTTTGTGACATTACTCATTGTTAGTAAATTCTATATTCATTTCTCTCTCTAAAAACAAACTGAACTACTTTTGTTTGTCAACCTACCAAAATTTTGAGGTTTGGTGGGATCGGTAAATCTAATACTTGAAAAGAATGGAGATTGTTGCATAGGAAATGAATACTAATCCTTTGGATACACGAGGAACATGCATTTTTGTTATGCATGGTTATCAACTATCTTTACTCTTTATCATTTAGAAACTGACACTTGTAATTTGTTCATATGGAGCCATAAGTGTGAACTGATTGTCTACCTGTGTGTTTTTAGCTTCAAAGTCAAGTGTACTTTTCTGCTAATTGCATATCTGTTGACTGCCTTTGTTCTCATGAATTCTTGTTTTGTATATACTTTTTGCATACTTCATATTATTATTTTGGAAAACTGTTGTTGTATTGCAAAGCTTTACAGAGACAATAATTGTGAGTATGAAATAGGAGTCAGTCATCATGATATGAAATACTTTTACAGAATGTTTCTCATTAGATACAACTATGTTCATTGGTGTTAGGACTTAGGGGTTACTTTTATGAGTTATCGGTGTTATAATCGTATATTATGGGTGTAGTTTCACATGAGATATTTTACTAATGTGGTATTATATTGAGTCCTTAATACAATATCTTTGTCTTGACTGTTGGAATATATATACATATATATGCATACATATAATTTACACATGCACAATACATACAAGAATATTACATCATGTGTTCATCATCCTTGTGTGCTTCTTTTCTTTTCTTTACACTACCTTTGTTTTATTTCAGATTTTCTACCCTTTAAACCTTTGTTAATAAGAAAAAGAAATACGGTTTTGACTATGTTAGAATGATTTGATGCCTAAATGTTAGTTATATTACTAGCTAAATCGATTCACATTTCTCTAAATTGCTTAACAAGGGTTCCCTCCTTTTGTCCTTTTATTTCCTACTTTAATATGCTAAAGTTTCAGCGATACTGATTTCGATATAGTACCAACATTTTTATGCATGGTGTCACTAGTGAATTAGAGGTAGGACAAAGAAAATGAAGAAGAAAAAGAAAAAGAAAAAGAAAAAAAGAGAGACAATTATATACTTAAGTTCAAACTTTGTTTTCCATCTACCATGGTACTATTTTGACATTATCTTGTATGAAGACAAACTAAAAAAAAAATAACAACATTATCTCAATACATCTTGACCTGAGTTGTAATATATCAAGGGGTGTTGAGTGTTGGCATTAAATAATATTTATCGGCATCATTGACACAACAACACACAGGAGACCTTGCATGTACTGATAGTATCAAATTTTGATAATTTATTGGAATGATACATTTTGATTGTTTTGCTTGACGCAGAATGAGATTTTAAACCATGCTTTAATGCACTTCAAAGTTAACCTTATCAGCTATGCTAGCATGTAGCTTGCACCGATGAGCTTAGCTAGTTAAACATATTATGATAAAATAAAAATATAATTATTAAAGTCTAAGTACATGAATACACTCTGAGATCTTCAAGCAATTGAAATATCAATAGAAAATTGCAGGACTTGGAAGCATCCTTGTGATGGAAGAGGTGGCAAGCATAAGTATTCTGCAGAAGTTCGAGTATGCATGTTCTCATAATTTATCATGGTTAAACTTGAAAGCTTTGGTGAACCTCGTAGCCAAGGCTTCATGCAGTCCATGAGAAGTTGTGGGGAAATAAAATTCTTTAACATTTAGTTATTCAATTTGATGAGATGATATGTTATACATGGAGATAAAGCTCCATTTTTCTACAAATGGTGATATCATAATCATGGAAGGAACATGAGTGGAATGCAAAGGAATCGGAATGAATTGAGAATCAGAGTGAATCAATCAGGTAGAGCCTTAGGGGATAGGATGCCATGATATCACAACATTCAATACAATAAAGGACAACATATTATTCTTGGGGTCAATTCCTAGCGGGTGCAAAATGCCTCGCTGTGTGCTTGACTTCCCCCATGCAAAAGGCCATTGTGCTAAGACAAATGCCTTCCGTGATTTACTCCCTTCTAGAGAGTGTGAGACTGCCCTGGAGGGACCGCTAAGATGACGGCTTCACCTTTTACTCCAAAAGGATAACATATTATTGTACCCTCAGCAATATTTTTCTACTACCAAAGTCATGGTCATGGTGTCACAGCCGTGGGAGTAAGGGAGCTGCCTCTGCTGGTGGGCAGAGCGAGAAGCAAACAACTGACCTAGGCTGATGACTTCATATACTGAGGCCTGGCACCTATTTTGCCAAGGTGATGGAGGGGCAGGTGTGGTGCAAGGGAGCTATATCCATTGATGATCCTCCAACGGAGTGAGAGGCAACTGAGCAACTTAGGGATGCTGACTATCCACCAAGGCCTGGTGTCAGCACAACTTTCTGGGAAGAGTGCTCTTGGGGTTTGAAAGGCTGGGAAGTGCTGAAAACATGCACGTTTTTGCATATCTGCTATGCGGATAATGGCTGGGCAGCTATCAAGGCTGTTGAGCTGTTCCCTTATCAGACTTTTGTATACAGGACGGATACACAGTTACAGACCACTGAAGCTACTCAATCGGATCCCTGGTCTGCATTGGTACAATGTTCAGGATGTAAGGACATAGATTGAGTACACCCATACACGATTGTACACCTTTTTTGGATCATAATTTATTTACCTTATCCGATAAAAAACATAACATATGATTAAATACCATAAAAAATTGTCAAATTACCATCCAAAGCTAGATTAGATGACTCCCCTAGCCCCAAGGATGACCTTCATAATCTTCAGGAGGATGGGATATTTGCAAATGGTCACAAATAAAAAAAGATTTCATGTTATCACCTAGTGTCATATCAAAAGGTCTACATTACCTATGGATGATTGTATTCTCAATGGAAGTGATTGACAATATGATAGTATAACACAACTCTTCAATTTGAGAGAAGCAATTTAGGCATGGTGACCAAGGTGGAGGTGTTTACATAGGATAGTGCCTGCAATGTTGGTGAGTTACAAAAGTGTGATCGGATGTTGAATCATGGAACTCCATGAACAACCGCTTATTAATAATGGAGAACAGGAAGGTGGAGATAGTACAATAGTCGGTGGGGTCATTAGAGCACAATCATATGATGGCATGGATAATAGAGAGGCAAAGGGATAAGAGAGAGGCTGGTGACTAGATGGTGGGAGGCCACAATCTCTATGTGCTTCCCTCAATTTTTTTTAGTTGGCACCAGGTATCCAAGCCTCAAATTGATAGCTATGGAGGAGGATCAAGTAGATTTATTGATAACATGTTAGAATTAATAAATATTCTCTATTATTCAATGAGGATACATTGCCTTGCATAGAGCTCAATGGAGCAATGATATTCATGTAGTTGACTTGAATGAGGCCTTGATAGAGGCATTGCTGAGAGAGGTGCTGTTCGGCACAAGATAAATATGGTGATATTGTAACTTCTCAGGTATTATCGGCTTTAGCAAAATTGCTAAGGAAACAGTGAGTCTCCTGTTGGAGTATCTGGTGTAGTTGTAAGAGAGGACTCATTCTCATTCAAAGTTTAATTGGAGAAGGAAACAATAAGAGATACTATAGTTTACCTTATAAAGTTTAACAATACAAGGCAAGAAAACAGCCTAGTTTAGCAATACAAGGCAAGAAAACAATCTATGTGGGATTAATATTACGATAACTATAATCTCCATAAACAAAGCAGGAAGTTCTGGTTCTTATTTTTGATTGTTTGAGAATTTCAGAAATAGGTTGATAACTTTGTATGTCTTCTGCGCTTGTTGGCCTTACATAGACAAGTGATGTTCTACTATTTAATATAGTTGATAGAATCGTATGATTCATGATTCATATCATTTGATGGATTGTGATTCATATATAAAACAATACATTTTCTATATATGAACCGAAATATAAAAGAACAATGATGCTTTGGTTTACATTAATATGATTCGATAAAATTTTATTTTATTCGATTCTTAAAATGAGAAATAAATCCATTAGAAATTAAATCTGTCCAATTAAAAGGAACTCATTAAGGCATTAAATTAAACCCAATATATTACAAATCAAACTATATTCATTATAAAATATGAAAGAAAAGATGCATCTTAAGTTACATGATAAAGGTATAAAATTAAATCTCAATGTCAATGATAATATAAAAGAAGAAAATTTTATCACCTAAAGATATAGTTGGAGCAAAAGGTGAAGCCGTCACCTTAGCGGCCCCTCCAGAGGGGCCCCACACTCTCTGGAAGGGGGTAAATCACAGGGGGCATTTGTCACCCTTTGCATGAGGGAGGTTAGACACCCAGCAAGGCATTTTGCACCCGCTGGGAACACCTGAAGATATAGTTGACAATAGCCAAGGTGGACTCATTATCAGTAAGTCCTTATTTGTGAATGCACAGGAGGACAATGAAGGCAAAATCAATGGTGATTTAAAAGCTATATCATGTCTCTGTCACCCTTTATTTCTCTCATTACATAGCATGGTCATTGTCCGCCTCTCTTTATCTACTGCTGTGGTGACACAATTGAAACTCAAAGATTGACAACAAGGGGAGAGTCAAGGATGAAATGTTAAAAGAATTTGACGAAGAAATTTTTGATTGCTCATCTCATTTCGATTCGTAATTGAATAAAATAAACAATAATTTATGAATCAGAGATATGATCCTCTGTATTTTTATTCTGAATAAACATCAATTTACTCTATTTATAATAGTAGAATTTACTCCATTTATGAGAGTATGCTATTAAATAGCTTATTATTTAATTTTACATATTTAGAATCTCAAGAATAAAAGTAAAATTATTTTCTAAGATATTTTATAATTTTAAATTGAACCTTAGACTTACGATTTGAAATTCATCAAAGCTATTCATGACTTGAAATTTGATTTGACAGCCTTGCTACTCTGTCATATGCAGTTATTGCTGTTGTGTTTTTTTGGGGTTAAACATAGTTGTCTCATTTTCTTAGTTCACTGTTATCTTATGCAGTGTAAATTGATTCTTCATATGGCAGAAAGCTTAGTGAATATTCCACTTATGTTCGGTTCATACTTTCTTATATGTGTGGAACTATTACAATTTTTACATTTTTTAACTCACTGAAATCTCTATTTACGAAATCTGTGTAGGATCATCATAGAACTCCTCAAAATATGTTCAGACCATTGTTGTCAAGTGTTCCTGCCACCACATTTTACTCCGCGAAAACAAGCAGTGTGCATGGGTCTATGTTTTCTAGGAATTCTTCACTCACAACCAGCAGTAATGCAACTTCTGAGCATGGGGCACATTTTCCTCTTGATTTGGAGGATGCTGACCATGATCAAAGTGATCTGGCTGGCAAATGGGATAGGAGAAAGATTCCTGGATTCCAAGAGGAAGTATTTATCTTAGATAAATTAGATGAGGTAAATGAAGATACTTGTCACAACACTTACACTGGAAAATACCAAACTAGTATTGGGATTTTTGACGAGAGTATGCCCAGCAAAGTTGACTCAAAGTTGAACAAATCAATGGCTGATGATGGTGTTGCCGGAAATACTGTTGCTTGTCAAGATGTATCATTTGCTTATGAGATTTTAGATATTTATGCTGGTAAAAAAATGAGCATTTGCTTGAAATGTGGAAAATATTTTGATTTCATGGATATGGATGTTTGCCAAGAATGTTTAGCATCATGTTGTTTGATAAATTCCAAAGAATCTGAGACTAATGCTACTTCACAGGAGATCAATTCTATTGAAAGATTATGCATTTGCTTGAAATGTGGAAAAAGCTTCATGGTCATAGATATGGTTGTGGATGTGTGTCAAGAATGTTATGCAATACACGGGTCGATAGCTTCTGAAGCTTCTGGGACCAGGCAAGTTGCATCCCAGGATGATCCTAATGGCGCACTGTGTCATGAGTTTCAAAGGGAAATGGGTATGCCTGTGCTGCGTCACAGTAGACCTCATTCTACTCTTAAAGAGCATGGACAAATTAGTGAAAGACCAGCAACTGATTTCTCCATGGATAGTGGAATACACTTGACGACTCACAAAAACAAGGAGAATCTTTCTAATCAGGAAGTATTAATCCCAAATGAATCGAATGATCTAGACTCCTATTGTAAAAATGAATCATCACAGTCACTACAAACTCCTTGTCCAAATGACAGGGTTGATAACTCTGAGGGCATGGGTATTGCAATACTTCTAAGAGACAGGTCCAGCAGCAGAAAACAGCATCTTGTGCTAGGAAGCAACATTTCTCTCACAAATATTCTGTTCACGGAGCCTTCTTATGGAGTTGATGTGAACATCATGAAGCACAACGTTGGGAATGATAATTCTTTTGCTTCTTCCTCTGTTGAACTGGGATCATCTGGACAAAAGGATGTGCTCATTTTGCATCAGTTAAGTAATAGAAAGGATGAGATGGACAATGTGAGGTGTGACAGTCACATTACTGCCCATTCAGATTTGGAAAATTTTCCTGGCACATGTAGACCACTTTATACTGAAATTGAAACTGAACAAGTTTCTTCTTGCGTTAATCCAGGTCTTGAAATTGATGTAGAAAATAAAATATTGAATGCTGAAAAGTCTAAAAATTCTTCTGGATACTCGGGTTTGAGTGGTTTAAAGCATGCATATGCAGAACAAGCTGCTGCAAGCACAGATGAATCTTGCTATGCTAGTTCAACTTTGGCATCTAGTGGCATGTTACTGCAGTTAGGTAAAGAAGATACTCTTGAAATGCATGATACTTCTATTTCAGGTAATCCAGGTAGAAGCTGTATCTCTTGTCAAAACATGGATGAAGTTTGTTTTCATAACAGTGAAGGGGGCAATGAGAAAACGGAGAAACATACTTCTAACCAAGGTGTACCTTTAATTGAAGACAACTATATGGTAACTGATGTTGAAACAAGTAGCTCTCCTATTGTGACCTTAAATCAGCAAAATGAAATAGTCAGTTATCAGGATGCACAAATCGATTGTACAACTGCTGAAATGACTATCTGCCTGGAGGCTTTCTTAGAAGATTCCATTTCAAAATCTCTGCTCAAGGATGTGTTGCCTTCTGAATTGGAATCTAAATTTTCCCAGGATTTTTCCTATGGTATGTGGAAACACCTATTAAGTAATTATTATTTGTCATTTAATGACCATGATTAGCTTTTGTTTGACATTTTCAAACCTTATATTCATTGAGGCTTCTAATGATAGTTGCTTTTTCTCAGCCATAAACATGGTTTTTCTGTGATGCACATTCACTCTGTGTTTACTGACTACTTTTATCTGCAAAAACCTTTTTGTCACATTGCACATAATGTAGATGCTGCAATTTTTTGCTTATCCAAATGTTGAGTTATTAACCACTGGCAATTTATTTTCCCCTACTTTTATTATTTTATCTTGCTTCTCATGTATGTAGTGACTTGATCACATGGAATCACTGTGTCAGCAAGCGAGCAAAACACTTTATGGTTGACACATATAAATGTTGTTATGGGATATGTTTGAGTGAAATTATAGTTGAAGCAAATTAAAGAGTCAATTTTTTCCTAAATGCTTAATTTTTTTTTCTTATGACAACAAATTATCTTGAATTTTTTGGCATATTTATTTGACACTCATAACATTTGAATCTCTTTCTTTTTAAGTGGATACTATTTCATTTTTACAAATTGCACATACATCCTCACTGTTAGGGGTGTTTGTCTTAATATTTTAGGTTTAGTGTTATATCTAAAGTGTTGGTTACCCCATAAACAATACAATATTGTCCTACTTGCCTTAATTTCTTTATGGTATCAGAGCCTCCTGTTTATGCTTAGGGTTCTCTAAAAGTGGTATTACCCTAAGGGGAGGCCATGACCTCCCACTTATCTCTTGATCTTCTCTCTACTCCGCCAAGCTTCTTCTCACATCAACGACCTCTTTCCGTGGTAGATACATTCCAGCCAAAGCATTGCAGTGAGGATCACAGATGCTTATCTATGAGGAGTGCTACCTCCTTGCATCATTATTATAGTGACGTCTTTGATGATTGAGTCCTTCACATCCATTGCGACATCTCAATGACAGCAGGTGTCGCCACCTTTGCTAGCGCTGACCAGAAGCCCTCTGACTTGCAATCTTCGAGGCCTACCTTCAGAATATCAGCCTTGACTGTCTTGCCTCTTTCAGATCATCATACCTACCTTTCTGACAAAGTCTTTGCTGGCTACTGCCGGTCTGAAGGATCATATTGAATTCATGAAGCCTCCATTGAAAGGTGCGCTAGTGAAGACCCCCACAGTGAACTTGATGATGATGAGCACTATTGCTCCCAGTGATCCCTTCTTTGGTCTGGTCTGCCACTGTCGTGTGCACTGTGTACACCTGTGTGAAGAATGTCTTAGTAGCACATAGAAGAGACATCTGTGATTTTCACCTCTACTGCAGCAACAAGGTAGTTCTTCTTGTCTGCCTCTTTTCAGACCTTTTAAACACACCCTCAAACAATGCTTCAAAGGGTGTACATCCATCAAAATTTTTGATGAAAAATAAAAAAGAGAACCCAAGGAATAAGATGACTATCTTCACCATATCTTTGATTTCTACAAGTCTGTCATGTCTACTAGATTTCTCCACTACTTCATCTACTAGTCCCTTTTCTTCACTTGATTTGCTTTCTTAGCATGTTTACTTGGTCCATGTCTGGATGATACAACTCTTTTCTTCCTGGCCTCTTTCTTCATCTTTTTCCGTCTTCCATCTTCAGTTTCACCTTCCTTGAGGCTTTCTTTCACTGCTCACTGTATTCCTTATCATTTTTGTTCTTAAGAATAAAAATAGTGAGCTTGTCCCTCATGTTTGCATCTGAAATAACCAACAAGCAGCACATTTGAGGGTGTTCATTTGGATTTTTTTAATTATTATGTCAGGATTTATTTTAAACTAATGACATTTATGAGAGTAGGATTAGATTTTATAGTTGGAAATACAGTATGTCAGAATTTGCCAAAGTTTTTTCCCCATCTATTTTAGGTCTATGGTTGTTTCGGGTATTTAATTTTAACTAAACTTTATTGACATGGGCAGATGGGCTTATTTTAAACTAATGGAATTTATAGAGTAGTGTTAGATTTTATTGTTGGAAATATGGTATTTCAGAATTTTACCTGACCATTTCCAACCCATATACCAAAACACCATATTTGGTGTAAAAATAACACCAAAACTCTCCAATTCATACACCAAATTCCCATACCAAAGATGATGTGGAGAGGGTTTTTATTTTTTAATCTTATTATATTATTATATAATTAATAAAATCAAATGTAATTAATTTGTAATTATTATTTTCTTTGTCTTTACTTATAGGATTATTAATTATTTATTATAAATTTAAATTAAGTGTATTTAGAAGCCTATTTTAATTTTATTATGCATATTTATAAAGATTTAATTTATTAAAATTATTATTTTTAATTTATTTAATATATTTT
>JBBUKS010440660.1:0-18329 GCA_038050645.1 Hedychium gardnerianum
CATCCTGTTAGATCTTCTATGAGATCATATACATACATCCCTAAGGTCCAATCAAGAAACCTAATATCAATTCAAACAAATCCATCTAATAGTCCATATCCAATTCCAATAACAAGACAACCACAAACCAACTTATAATTCATGAATTCAACTACATAAATCTAGATCGAAGCAAAAAATATCATTGTTACATAATATAACATCTCAAACTGAAACAACTCCTCATGCATTAAATCCATATCCAAGCTACATTAGAAACTCTACAATTCCAAAAATAGAATAACATTGAACATGTAAGTACTTACAATCAGAGATATAGACTCTCATACTAGATGATCCATCAAGTTGAATTCAACATTAACAATCTAATCAATCCACTTATTATCCTCAACTCAACATCAATAGACCCGACTCTCATACTAGATGATCCATCAAGTTGAATTCAACATTAACAATCTAATCAATCCACTTATTATCCTCAATTCAACATCAATAGACCCTTACCTGAATGGGTTGTGGCTGCCGAAAACTCAACAAGGGTGGATGGAGGTGATCGGAGCAAAGGCCGAAACAAACTTCACTGATGACAGTTGGCCGGAGTTGTTGTGACAGGAACCAAATCAACCTTAGATTAAATGTTAAACCAACTCCACTATCATCAATAACTCTTACCTTATTGTGGTAACTTCTGGACGGGTTGGAAATCACCGAAGGTTATTGTGGTCGAATTTAACAGAACCTCACAGTTGGCCGGCATTGTTGATGACCAGAGTAATCTGGGGGGTGGCTGATCAGTAGCGCTGGGGTGGCCGGATTAAAGCATCAGGGTGGCCCAAGATGGTAAGAACAGGGGCAGAAACCTAGCCCTAATGTCTGGTGGTGGCCGGTTAGAGGAGAGAAATACGGCTTAGCTCTCGGCTACGGGCTGGCGGTAAGGTGACTGGGCTCCGGGAGGTGGCGATGACCGGAGTTGATGTGATGGCTGCGGGTGCCTGGGGATCTGGCCGATAGTGGCAGCCGGAGGAGAGGTGGCTGCTGCCTCCGCTAAGAAAACCCAACATCGATTTGACTAACTGAATCTGGTCGAAGATCCGACCGAATTAGACAGCGGTCAAACCTAGCAGCGCGGGATGAGGTGGCTGCGGCGGCTAGGGATTGGCACCGACGGAGAGGATAGTGGAGGTAGATCAGCCTGTGAAGAGATGGATAAGAGAAGATCGACGGTGGGGGGTCGAGAGATGAGAAGTCAGCGCTGGTGTGGAAATCGGGGAAGGAGAAAGGGCTCGGCGGCGGCTGATGTCGGGGAGAAGAGGAATGTGTCGAGTAATGAAATGAAACATTAGGTTTATATATTAGACATAGGTTTCAATAATTCAACGTTGGCTTTAATTAAAACAATCACTCCAAACTTAATTGATATTCCAAATAGGTTTTTCAAAAGTCTATTATTTATATTCCCGTAAACTTCTCCAATTAACTCCGATTAAATCTAGAAAAACTTCTAAAAATTTCCAGAAAATCTTATAAGCTTACTCCTCAATTAATGCTTATTATTTAATTATGTCTAATTGTCGTATTTAACACATTGTCTTTTAAATATTTTGCATGAGATTTTTTTCTTGTAGTGAAAGTGCTTCTTGTGCTCCGTGCTGACGCACTGCGTTCTTAAACTTCAACTTTAATCGATAACTAGGGCTACTACATTTTATCTATTTTAGCTGTCATATATTTGTATTTATTTATGCTTAACCTTTTTAGATTTTCTTAAGATTTCTCCACCTCTAGAAGCTTTCTGAAAATGAGATATTTGAAATAATAATTGACTTTTAATTTAATCGTGTGTGTCAATCTCTCTCTTTCCATTTTTAGTCAATTAATTTTTATGATTTACCTCCATCGTATTGATCCTGAAACAGGTTAACGGGAGCTCTAAGAATGAATATTTCATCTTTTATCATCATGTGTCTCAATCTCTACTTAGTATTGTCTTGAGTTATTGCATGTTTACCGTGCTTAATATATTATTAGTTCTTGCATGCTTATGTTGCTCAATATCTTATTAATTTTTGCATATTTATTGTGCTAAGTATTCTAAAAAACTTGCTTGGAAAATTGTTTGTCGAATCTTGCATGTTAGTTCTTTAAGTTGTATTTCTCGTTTAATTAATATTGGATTTGGTTTATTAAGTTAATTTTATTTATTCCACTACCTACTTTGTATTTGTTGGTTTAGAATTGACATCTATCACTCGTAAAATTCGTAAATATTATTCATCTCCTCTAACATTAATTAGATCCTACCGACAGCATGAGCATGATGAGGACAACATCACGCGCGAGAAGGAGAAGAGAGAAGAATAACGGTGGATTAAAACTATAGGTTTTTTTATTGAAACTTTAAGTTACTAGTTTCAAACAATTTCTAGTTTAAATATGATTATCCAAACAAGTTTTGTTGAATCCTAATCGAATTATCTCATTAAAATCTATATAAATTTATTTTAAATTATATATAATCTAATAAAAATTTATATGTTCGCATACATTTATTTGTGTATTTATTGTTAATTATATTATTATTATTATCTCTTGTATTAAATTAAATTAAGTTAAATTTTTAACTAATTTGATCCTTATTCTCCTATATATATATATATAACAAAACTAGAAAGAGCCTAACAAAGTATACTTCAATTCCTGTGATATAAAACCCAACGAACAATTAAAACAAAGTAAAAGGTAATATAATAACTAGGGGTATACACTAGTTTTCTTGTAGCTTAGAAATATCCTTTGACAATCCTTATCCCAAAACTAAAAAAGAACGAAAATCCCAAAACCCATAATTCAAACACTAGACCTTAGGATTACTTAAACAAGCTATAAGACCTAAGCGCTAGCCCACTGTGCATGTAGCAATTATAACAATCTTTTCAAGCAAATCATAATTAAATCATAAGTTTTTAATAATATGTCAAATACATATTTTTTTAATTTCCTTGAGTAAGATTTTATTAATTTATCCCATAATCAAAAGATACTCTATTATATGATTGTTTGGGTTTGTTTTCTTGGCCTTAATTAGACTTGTGACCATGTCTAGATTTTATAAATTTATGACATTTTCAATTATTTTATTTTATTTTTCTAATTTTTAAAAATTTATTTATTAATAATCAGAATGTTTAAATTTTAAAACTAATTTTCCAAAATTCAAAATTACAATCCGATTTTTTTTAGTTTTGAAATTCTAATTCTAATCGGATTTTTTTAAAAAAATAATTTCTAATGTTTTCTATTTTTATAACTTGAAATTTTATTTTCTAGATTTTAGAAAATTGGTTTTTGATTTTTTGAATTTTTAAAAATTAAATATTATTTTTCTGATTTTGAATAAATTTGATTAATTAAATTAAAATTATTCTGATAAATTAAATTGTTAACTAAATTCTGATTATTATTTTGATTAATATTCTAATTTTTTTAACAAGATTTTGATGAACATATCACTGTTTTAATTTGACGAGCATTGATCTAATTAGCGAGATTATCATTTTCTTAATTAATTTGATTAAAGATATTATTAACTTAATAAATTTGATTAATTGAATTTGTCACGCTCCGAAGGTACACTTACTCGCTGATACGGACGATACCCCTTGTGATAATCTTAGATACAATATGATATGAGTCCACAAAATTCGTATAAACACAATCATACAGTGCAATAATAATACCCTACTCGGTTAAACACAACGATATAAAAACAAAGGGAATCATCCCACTATAAAATCAAAACTCGACTACATACCGGCATAGATTAAACACCAAGTATATAATCAGAGTAAACCAAAAAGTCCAAATACAAGTCAATTATTACCACACAAGTTCAATAAGCAAATATGGAAGAAAAGTAAACCGAAATGAAACGGATAAACCAATGCTTGATGTGAGCGGGACGACGCGGGTTGAATCCTCCAAGCGACCCAATCAACATTACTTGCTAACCTAGAAATAAAGTGGAAAGCAAGGGGTAGTGAGTACAAAAGAAATACTCAGCGGATATAAGAAGATAGTGCATGATCAATAAAGTGTTAAGAGATTCAAAGGTATACAGTCTCAAAGGAAAGTACTCACCAATTGGAAGCTAACACATGTATGCTCCTACTACATAATCACCCTATTCAACTGCACAAGTATCATGAGTAGTGCCAGTAATAATCAACATGAGTATAGAATCTCACATGCATGTACCAGTAATAATCAACATGAGTACAACATCTCACATGCATATATCAGTACAAGTAACAGAAATAAGTCAACATATATGGGAGCAATACTCCACCATAAGGTATACAAATAACCAAGACACCTAGCTCGTCAACTATGGACTGCGTGAGAAATACTCTATTACGAATAGCCTCATGGGCAGTCCAAAATATCAGGGTGTCTATCTACATGAGAAATGTTCTACCATGAATAACCTTGTGGGCAGACAGGAGGTAGTTATCTAGCTATAGGCTGCATGAGAAATGCTCTACCACTATACGGGTCTCGTGGGCAGCCCAGGATATATAATCCCTATCTATGAGAGGAAATCTTAACTCATCCACAAACCGAATGCATACAGTCAAGCAATAAGCAAGCAATAGCATGACTACGATTAGCTCACACCCGAAAGGAGCCATAATCGATAGCATACATGCATATCCATGATGCTACAACTAGCTCACACCCGAAGGGAACCATAATCGATAGCATACATGCATATCCATGATGCTACAACTAGCTCACACCCGAAGGGAGTCATAATCGATAGCATGCATGCATCTCCATGATGAGTAGGATACAACCAATTCTACCATCGTACATGTCTATCTATGCAATGTATAAGATCACATTCAATCAAGACAGATAAATTATAATACACGTCATACACATGTGTATATACTACCAATCAGAGATGAGTTATAACCTCTAACATGTCATATCACCTACAATACACATCACCCACGTGTTCACATATGCATACAACAATGCTAAACATGTAAGGTACATGTCACACACATGTTTACATATACAAAACATAAATGTATGTAATGATACACATGATATATACCCTAAATACACGCCACACATGTGCTTACATCTACAGGGCATGAATATACAGAGAAATAACATATGAATACAATCACACATCACACACGTGTCTAACAACTACATGACATGATATACAGGGAACTAACATATGAACATAAATACACGCAACACACGTGTCTAGCAATTACATGATTACACAACACATAAGCATGTTCCTATCATGCACACCACACATGTGTACACACTACAAGATAGGAAAACAAAGGAGACTGCATAAAAATAAACTGATCAACTTAAAGAACAAGCAAACAAATGTCAAGCATCATGTAGTATATGAACAGAGTCAAGGTAATCACAAATACTATATCAATGACATCATACCATGTACTAAGATCTATATAAACTAAAGGAGTCAAGTAAGAAATACCCATCTCAAAATAGATCGTGCCAAATATCCTCACGTTAGAGCGCCTATCCTGAATCAACACCATGCAACATAGAACATAATAAAACCAAAGTCTACCATAATTCGAGCAATGAACCCTAATCCTAAA
Source organism: Hedychium gardnerianum (assembly GCA_038050645.1). Taxonomy (NCBI): domain Eukaryota; kingdom Viridiplantae; phylum Streptophyta; class Magnoliopsida; order Zingiberales; family Zingiberaceae; genus Hedychium; species Hedychium gardnerianum. The sequence goes on from JBBUKS010440660.1 coordinate 5,655, forward strand.
CTATATGTAACCTTACTAATTAGATCTAATCACAAATTAACTACATTTAGGAATTGTTACCCTAAAACATCGACTCCCCGGTGATGGACTATCAACTGTGCTAAGATGGCCGGAGCACCGAATCTGGCCAAAATAGATTTGAACAAAAGGGGAACGACTGCTGGGGTGTCCGAAATAGTAACTGAAACAAAGGGGAACGCCGTTGTGGTGGTCGGAGGATCGGATTTGGTCATCAACAGTGACTAGCAACAAGGCACAATGTTGTGTTGGACGGAAAAGTAATCGTTCAACTCCAACAATGGCCGAATCTGGCCCAAATCTATGGCTGACAAACTAATGGAGAGCAGCACTGGCGACAGGCGAGGGTGTCGGATCTGACCTAACTGGTTAAGCCTGGTCAACGGTCGGCTGAACTCCACAGGGGTAGAGATGGCCGACGATGCTAGGTGGACGGAGAAGGGTTAAGCGGCGTCAGTTTTGACTTAGGCAATAGGGGAAAGGCTGGTCGGTGATGGGATCTTCCTTGGTTGGCCAATCTTGGCCGGAGCTTAGAACAAGGCAATAGTGGCTAGTGGCTACTATCTCCACCAAGAACAGTCGAAGCTAGGGTGGCTGTCGGCTATGGTGGCCGGCGGATGGAAAGACAACATCGACGAGGAGAGCGACAAATCTGACCTTAAGCAATGGGGCGGCGATGGATGGGAGCTACAAATCTGTGTCCTGAGAGGAGAGCTAACAATCTATGCTTGTGGCCAAAGGAAGGCCGACAGCGACGGGTGAGGATGGTAGATTTGTGTCCGACGGCGTGTGAGAGAGAAGAATCTGGGAAGGAGAGGGTCTGCTCCTCTTTGATTGGGGGCCTGACCAAGGGCTATGGCACACGGCTGGTCGACCCTTGCACGACGCCGACGAGAGTGGTCTGATCGGTGGCAATGGTCGGCTGCGGATGGTGGCATTGGGTGAAGAAGGGAGAAGGCACAGGTTCGGCGACGTGTGAGGAAGAAGGGATGAGATGAGGGAGAGAGAAAAGAGGGTAGTTTAAATAGGTTTAAAGAAATTAAAACCTAAGTTTTAAATTGATTAAACCTAGATCTAATCCAATATCCATCTCCCTATCATCAAATAAATTCAATTTAAATCCTGAAAATTTCTAAAATTTCCCTAAAAATTCTATTAGGTTTTTTATAAAATACCACCTATTATTTTATTATTATTTTTATTTGTCATATTTAACATTCTCCCTCACTAATAAAAATTTAGTCCCCAAGTTCACTACCCAAGTGTGGTAAACAACCAATATCATATTCAATCAATTTAAGTACTGACGAAAGTACACGCACCTTAAGTAACCAGGTGAAGGTATCGAACTTGAATTTTATCCTCAAGCTCCCAGTTGCCTCTTCATCAGTATGATGTTGTCATCCAACTTTGACGAGTCAGATGATTTTGTTCTGCAATTGACGCTCCTTGCGATCCAGAATCCACAAAGGAACCTCCTCATAAGTAGCATTAGGCTAGAGTGGGATCGACACGTCCCTCAGAATGTGAGTGGGGTCTAGCATGTACTTCCTCAGCATGAATACATGGAACATATTATGTACACCTACAAGAGCTGATGGTAGTGCCAACCGATAGGCTGTCTCACCTATCCCCTCCAATATCTGAAAGGGTATGATATAACAAGGTGTTAACTTGCTCTTTAGACCAAATATCTTAACCCCTTTAGTGGGTGAAACATGGAGAAACACATGGTCGCCTACGGTAAACTCCAAAGGTCTTCGTCTCCGATCTGCATAACTCTTTAGTCGATCCTGGGTTTCCGACATTCTTCGTCTAATGATGCATACTAACTCTACGTCATACTAAATGCTCTGTGGCCCCAAAATTTATGATTCACCAACTTTTTCCCATAAAGTAGGAGATCGACATGCTCTGTCATACAAAGCCTCAAACGGTGTCATCTGAATAGCTGAATAATAACTATTGTTGTACGCAAGCTCCACCAAGTGCAAATGATCTTCTTAACTACCTCCAAAATCAATAACGCACGCTCTCAACAAATTCTCAAGTGTTTATACACTGCGCTCTAACTATCCATCTATCTACGGGTGAAAAATTATGCTAAAATGAAGCTCCATACCCAGGGCCTGCTAAAGACTCTACCAAAATCATGAAGTGAAATGCAGATCTCTATCCGAAATGATACTCAAAGGTATGCCATGAAGTCTGGTAATCTCTCTACAATATAACTCCGCCAAGCAATCCAAAGAGTCCATCTTACGGATCGATAAAAGTATGCAGATTTGGTTAATCGATCAAGGATCACCCAAATCGTATCATGGCCTTTCCGTGTCTGGGTAACCGCACTATGAAGTCCATAGTGATATGTTCCTACTTCCATTCTGGTATCTGAATCTTCTAAAGCAATCATGTTGGTCTCTGATGCTCAACCTTCACTTGTTGACATATCAGACATCAAGCCATGAAATCCACTGTCCTTCTTCCTACCATTCCACCAGTAGGAGCAACTTAGGTCTCGATACATCCGAACACCTCGGATGAACTATGAATCATGATTGAAACACTACTCAATGTAGATTTTCTTTAAATTGGGTGCATATTAGGACACACAGTCTTCCTCCAAAAATGGAGATCCTCATCTTTGGTCCCAAAGAATTTCCCAAGAGGGTTGATCCAAAGATTGAAAGGTGACTACTCATGCTCGACAATCGACTATAGCACGATGAGTGGTCAACCAATCCATGCCTAGGATGATGTCAAATTTCATCAGTTCAAGTATTTGAAGATCCATTATCAGTGAATGACTATCGAAATCCAAGGAGCATCCCTTGACTTCCTGACTGAAGGTCAACACCTCTCCAAACGACAGAGATATAGCTAAACCATGCGATCTGAGTGTAGGAACTCTACGAATCTTACTCAGAACACTCGAGATAAATGAATGTGTTATGCCAGTATCTATCAGTAAATCAGCAAGAGCAGAATAAACTAAAATAATACCCCGCATCTCCAACAAGTAACGACCTGATCCCGTAGATGGTATGCCGCTAATTCAACCTTTTCTGCGTCAATACAAGTCATGTACTCAAATGTTCCACCCAGGTTATCTAACCAACCCAAAGGTCTGAATCTCCATGAAACAGAGTAAATCAATCCTTTACTGATCGAGCCAACAATGATATATGAGCTCTATCCATTACCCAGCTAGTAGTAGTCTAGGTTTATACTATTGGGGTATTTCCTAAGACTGTCCTCCCTGATCTCCACTAAGTAGTTTGATGGGGCTGACCTCCGCTATCCGACTCAATATTAGTCGGAATCTTAGAAAATTTACCTCTAGCATCAGGTCTAGGTCCCATCGACTCAATAGGTTGTCTCTATGGTCACCCTGGACCACGACCACGAGCAGTAGCTGACTCACCACAAGTCATTCCTATTACATAAGAACTAACAGAAATATAGGTTACCTGTTATACAACTTACATGTTATAGCTCGGAGATGTCCTGCCACTGCCTTGTCCCAAAACTCAGAAAGTCACATCGAGAAAATAAACCACGATATCCAAAAACATGAAAATAGACTTTTGTAACTTGTGTCTCTAATACCAATAAATTTTCATGCCCCGAAGGTACACATGCCCGACGATGTGGCCGATACCCCCTTGTGACAATCTTAGATACAATATGATATGAGTCCACAAATCTCATCCAACCATAACCACGCAATGTAATAAAATACCCCACCAGGGTATACACAACCACGCAGTATAAGACAATACCCAACCAGGGTAAACACAATGATATAAAAACAAAAGAAGAGGATCAATCCCACCATGAAACCAAAAACTCGACTGCGTGTCAGAATGACTTAAAACACTACATACATAACCAGAGTAAACCAAAAAGATCAAATACAAGTCAATTATTACAATGCAAGTTCAATAAGCAAGTGCGAAAGCAAAGCAACCCAAAACGAAAAGGAATAAACCAATGCTTGATGTGAATGAGACGATGCGGGCTGAATCCTCCAAGCAACCTAATCAACATTTACCTGCTAACCTAGAAATAAAATGGAAAGCAAGGGTTAGTGAGTATAAAAGAATACTCAATGGATATAAGAAAGATAGTGTATGATATCTAAACAGTAAGGAGATTCAAAGGTATACAGTCTCAAAGAAGAATATACTCACCATCTAAAGATAACATAAGTATGCAACCACCACATAATCAACCTACTCGGCTGCAAATAATACCATGAGTAATGCCAGATATGATCAACATGGGTACAACATCTCACATGCATGTACTAGTAATAATCAACATGAGTACAACATTTCACATGCATGTACCAGTACAAGTAATAGAAATAAGCCAACATATGTGGGAGCAATGCTCCACCACAGGGTATACAAATGACCAAGACACTTAGCTCATCAGTTATGAAGTGCGTGAGAAATGTTCTACCACGAATGGTCTCGTGGGCAGTCCGAAATATCAGGGTCCTTGTTTACATGAGAAACGTTGTACCATGAATGACCTCGTGGGAAGACAGGAGGTAGCTATCTAGCTATGGGATGCATGAGAAACGCTCTACCATGGTACGGTCTCGTGGGTAGCCCAGAGTATACAATCCCCATCTGGGAGAGGAAATCTCAACTCATCCAAAGACCGGATGCATACAGTCAAGCAATAAGAAAGCAATAGCATGACTACGAATAGCTTACACCCGAAGGGAGACATAATCAATAACATACATGCATCTCCATGATGCTACAACTAGCTCACACCCGAAGGGAGCCATAATCGATAGCATGCATGCAACACTGTGACGCTACGACTAGCTCACACCCGAAGGCGATCATAATCGATAGCATACATGCATCTCCATTATGAGTAGGATACAACCAATCATACCATCATACATGTCTATCAATGCAATGTACATCATCACATCTAATCAAGATAGATCAATTATAATACACGTCACACACGTATTTATATACTACCAATCAGAGATGAGCTATAACCACTAACATGTCATATCACCTACAATACATGTCACCCACGTGTTCACATATGCATACAACAATGTATGTAATGATACACAAGATATATACCCTAAATACACGCCACACACGTGCTTACATCTACATGACATGAATATACAGAGAACTAACATATGAATATAATTACATGCCACAGGAGTGTCTAACAACTACATGACATGAGTATATAGGGAACAAACATATGAACATAAATACACGCAACACGCGTGTCTAGCAATTACATGATTACACAACACATAAGCATGTTCCTATCGTGCATACTACACACTTGTACACACTACAAGATAGGAATACAAAGGAGACTGCATAGAACTAAGCTGATCAACTCAAAAAACAAGCAAACAAGTGTCAAGCATCATGTAGTATATGAACAAAGTCAAGGTAATCACATATACTAAATCAATGAAATCATACCATGTACGAAGATCAATATCAACTAAAGGAGTCAAGGAAGAAATACCCGCCTTAAAATAGATTGTGGCAAATGTCCTCACGTTAGGGCGCCTATCCTGAATTAGCGCCCTACAACATAGAACACAATAAAACCAAGGTCTACCATAATTCAAGCAATGAACCCTAATCCTAAACTGTATGTAACCATACTAATTAGATCTAATTACAAATCAACTACATTTAGGAATCATTACCCCAAAATGTTGGCTCCCCGATGATGGACTATCAGCTGTGCTAAGATGGACGGAGCACCAAATCTGGCAGAAACAGAGCTGAACAAAAGGGGAATGACTGCTAGGGTGGTCGAAATAGTAACTGAGACAAAGGGGAACGCTGCTGTGGTAGCTTGAGGACTGGATCTGATCGTCAGCAGTGACTGGTAGTAAGGCATAATGCTGTGTTGGTCAAAATAGTAACCGTTCAACTCCAGCAATGGCCGAATTTGGCCCAAATCTATGGTTGACCGACTGATGGAGAGCAACACCGGTGACTGGTGAGGGCGTCGGATCTGACCTAACTGGTTAAGCTTGGTCGGTGGTCGATTGAACTCTAAAGGGGCAGAGATAGACGACGATGCTGGGTGGCCGAAGAAGTGTTAAGCGGCGCCGAGTCTAACCTAGGCAGTAGGGGAAAGGATGGTCGGTGATGGGATATTCCCTGGTTGTCCAATCTTGGTCGGAGTAGATGAGATAGGGCTTCCCGAAGCTTAGAATAGGGCAACAATGGCCGGTGGCTACTATCTTCACCAGGAACAGGAAGAGCCAGGGTGGCTGTCGACTGTGGTGGCCGGTGGATGGAAAGGCAACGTCGATGAGGAGAGTGGCAGATCCTACCTCAAGAAATGGGGCGACGATGGATGGGAGCGGCAGATCTATGGCCAGAGAGGAGGGCCGACAATCTGTGCTTGTGGTCGAAGGAAGGCCGACAACGACAAGTGAGGATGGCAGATTTTGGCTAGTGGCGTGTGAGAGAGAAGAATCGGGGGAGGAGAGGGTCTTCTCCTCTCAGATTGGGGGATTGACCATGGCCTATGGCACGCGGTTGGTTGGACCTAACATAACGCCGCCGAGAGTGGTCTGACCGGTGGCGATGGCCGACTACGATTGGTGGCGTCGGGTGAAGAAGGGAGAAGGCACATGTTCGACGGTGTGTGAGGGAGAAGGGGTGAGATGAGGGAGAGAGAAAAGAGGGTAGTTTAAATATGTTTATAGAAATTAAAACCTAAGTTTTAAATTGATTAAACCTAGATTTAATCCAATATCCATCTCCCTATCATCAAATCAATTCAGTTTAAATCCCAAAAATTTCTAAAATTTCCTTAAAAATTCTATTAGGGTTTTCATAAAATGACACCTATTATATTATTATTATTATTATTTGCCATATTTAACAGAAGTGGTCGTTACTCCGATACCCAAGAAGGGCTCTATGTTTCGCCATGACCTAGAAGTCAAATTTTGAAATGTGCAATTAACTGACTGACAGCTAAACCTAAATCTAACACAAGGTAAAACAATCTTCCAAATTCAAACTTAAATCTTAAATCAAGTAAAATTAACAAATCATCTCACATAAACAGATAAGTTACCTTGTATGTGCTATGTACTGAGACACATAGAACGAGTGAGATGATAAGGACACTTAAATTGAAAATATTTTCAAAATCTATAGGATTATTTTATAAAAATTATTTTCAAAATAGTCATTTCAACATAATAATGTTTTAATGTATTTCATGCTTGATTGGGTGTTGTATATATATAATTTTTGAAAAATATATATACTTTGAAAATCATGTATGTTGACCAGCACTTAAAATCAAGAAACATAGGTCAACTTAGAACAACTAGACCCCTAGACACTTAGGTAGAATTCCTCGTGGTTAACAAGGATAACCAGGGTGTGTTGAGTTAAGAAGGAGGTACCTTTGAAAATAAATTGAAAATATTTTTAAAAATGCTTTGAAAAATATCTTAGAAAATCTTTAAATACTTAGCTATTTTTTTTTTGAAAACCTTCAAGTACTTAAAAGAAACCTTATTCAATAATAGTTTTTGAAAACAATGCCTTCTCTTCAAAATATTTTAAGTATTTTTAAAAATTAACATTTTTGACAATGAGCTTTAATATGTGACTTTCAAAAACATTATTTCCATAAACTTACCATAAATCATTTGAAAATTATTTTTAATTTTTTTTTTTTTGAAAACTATTTCAAATGTTATTGTTGGTGCAAAACCTAAGAAAACTTAGGTAATTTTTTGATGTGTGTCAAAGGGGGAGAGTGAACCTTAAGTTAGACAAATCTAGTAGCTCCCACTTTAGCATAAGACCCTTAAGACCCAGACTTAACTTAAGAATATTGTCAAACATAAAAAAGGGTGAGATTATTGGTGCAATCGACCTCTAGGTTTAGATGTTTGACAATATACCTATGTTGGGTCAGTTTGACCAAGGGTTAATCCAAATAGGACTTGGTATTTGGAAGAGAGAGCAGTCTAGTTAGGTCAGGATTGACCAGATGACTAGCAAAGAGAAGTCTAGTCAAGTCAAAGATTGACCAAATGACTAGTAAAGAAAAGTCTAGTTAGGTCAAAGGTTGACCAGATGACTAGCAAAGTGAAGTCTAGTCAGGTCAAAATTAGCCAGATGACTAGCAAGGAAAAGACCTATCAGGTTAGTGAGAACCGAATGTTAGGCAAAAGTTTAGTATCACGCCCTGAGGGCATACTTGTCCACAAAATCGGATGGTACCCCCTAGTGATAATTTGAGAAATAATTGATACCAAACTAATGAAAGCCAAAAAAAATAATTATCGATGGGTATTAAAAACCACTAAGTTACTAACTGAACGCAGGTATGTATGCATGTACATGTGAACATACTAAACAAGATAAAAGATACTATTCCAACAAAACTCCAAGTTTTGATACAAATAAGTAAGACAAAATAACAGTGGAAACGGGAACACCAACATAATTTAAAGAAAACTAAAACTTGATATCAAGTGGAACCAGTAGTCAAGACCTCTAAGCGACATGACACATCCTCTACTTGCTAACCTAGAAGTCAAAGAAAAAGCAAGGGGTAGTGAGTACAAAATATTCAGTGGGTATAAGATAGATAGTACATGATATTACATATAAGGAGATCAAAGATAACAGTCTTAGATAATCTTACTAACTAGCATAAATAAGTGCACCAACATAAATATCAGCTAACAAAATAGAAGTACCAGCATAACCATCTACTAACCTAATCAATTAGGTATGACAACTAAATGGGGTGTGCATACTATACATCCAAATCCTGCATAAAATAATCATATAACAAGTACTGACTGTGTGCAACAACATGCTACCATGAATGAGTCTCGTGGGCAGTCAAGGTGTGTATAGCTATCTAGCTACTGAATGCAAACAATAACATGCTACCATGAATGGGTCTCGTGGGCAGTCAGGGTGTACACAAGACCATATTTGCATGCAACAACATGCTACCACGAATGAGTCTCATAGGCAAATAGGATGGGGTAGCTATCTAGCTACAGACTGCGGGCAACAACATGCTACCACAGATTGGTCCCATAGGCAGTCCTAATGTATAGTCATACAAAATAAAAAATAGCAAACATGCAGTAATAATCACATCCAAGAGTAGAGCTCTAGAAGTTATACTATGGTTTGATTTCACTAACGTATAGGCACAAGCCCAAATAACTGACATGGTTCAGGTAGGATACTCGATATCCTACACTACGGTATGATCTTACTAATGTATAGGCACGAGCCTAAATAACAGACATCGTTCTGGTAGGACACTCGATATCCTACACTATGGTACAGTCTTACCAACGTATAAACATGAGCCTAAATAACCGACATAGGTTTGGTAGGATACTCGATATCCTACACTATGGTATGTTATCACTAATATATAGGCATGACTATAAATATCGAGCAAGTACCCTAGCTCAATATTTTACATCTATGCTACGGAAAGCATAAGCATAAATGACGATAATTAGTATGGATAACAACAAGATTGCATTAATATCAAATAGATTAAAATAAGGCCAAGCAACTAAGTATCAACTCAAGAAACAAATAGAGTAGTGTCAGGGTAAGCAAGTAAATGAAATAAAATCACCATTCACTAAGATCAAAGTTCTAAAGAGGTCAAGAGAGAACTACCCACCTCTATTGTAGACTGTCCTAATCATCTTTCAGTCAAGGGTCTGCTTCAAACTCCAAACATACAAGTACAGGATGACAAGTACAACTAAGTACTAGAATAATCCTAGTATCCAAAAGAACATTAATTTATAAGTCTCTTTTTTTCATCTAAATTTCTTTATTATGGTGTAGCAAATTCTCAATTCATTGAGAACCAAATCTTGATCATCTAATTAATTAATTTATATAAATTAACTATGATTTAATGACTTAATCAATTAAACTTATCTATACTGAGTTTGATAACCAAATAAATTAATTAATCAAACTACTGATTAACTACAAACCTTAAATTGATTCCTAACCAATTAATTTTTCAATTAACTATTTTATCAGATTAATCCTCCTTAATTAAATAAGTAATCTAATGACTCAAAACCAATTAATAATCTTAATTCATCAGTTAAGACATTAGAATCAATTAATTAATACCTAATTAATCATTGATTCAATAATAATTCCATTAACCAACCTAATTATAAATCTAATTAATTAATCAAATAATGTTAATTAACATTTTCATTGATTAATTAATCAATCTGATTGATTGATTACTTAATCAGATTACTAATTAATTAAATTGTGAACTTAATTACCTTATCCGACGACAATAGTGGGCATTGGCCGGTGATGTTCCAGTGAAGGTGGTCACGGTTGAGTCGCAATGACAGGGAAGCGGTGTGCGAGGGAATGGGGTCGATAGGAAAACTAGCAAGCGACGGTGCCATGGCTACTCACGACAGGTGAGCGTTCGGGACCGCGGTTGGCCTTCGGAATGGCGACATTGAATAGGAAGGCAAATGACAAGGGAATGACTTGTCATAAGTAATTGTGAGTCACGCACGTAGGTACAGGAAAGCAACAATGATTGACTTCAAATCAGAGATGGGAAGGAGGAAGAAAAGAGAGACGAACTCCGGCAGTGGAGAGGGAAAGTCGTGCTCGTGCAACGACGGTGGAGAGACTGTGGCAATCAGCGTGGCGACGGACCGCAGAGACACGTGGACACATGGGTGAAAGGCAATAGTGTGGCTTCTTGAACAGGGCGATGGTCGACTATGGTTGGCGTCGGCGTTGGGGAGGGAGAGGGCGCCGGAGCAGACGATGGTGTGCGACCATTAGGCCGCGGCGATAAGGTGAGGTGGGGAGGCGACAAGGTGAGGTGGGGAGGCGCAGAGGAGTAATCAAAACTTAGGTTTTGATTAACTAAACTTAGCTTTTATATTCAATCAACTCCTAAATTAAATGGGATAATCCAAAGAGGATTTTTAAACCCTAATTGATTTATCCTCATAAAATATCCCTAAATTCGTTTTAAATTCCTAAAAAATCCTATAAAATTCTATATATCTTTATATACTCATATTTATTTTTTTAATATTTTATTAAGTTATTATTATTAGTTATATTATTATTTAGAGTCAAATTAAGTTAAAATTCTCAATATATTTCACTTTTATCATCTTATATATATATATTCATGATATAACATTTAGTCAGTTTAAAGGTTGACCAGATTGTTGGTGTTAGAAGCACCGGCTAATCGAACCTATGTTTTGATAGATGACAAAGGTTTAAAATTAAGGGTTGTTATCTAATGAGTCTTACTAAATGTGCAGGAAGCTTAAGCAGAAAGTTTTAAGGGAACTTAGGTAAGGTGAAAGTCCTAGTTGAGGCTAGGTAACGAGGTCCTGGTCAAGTGGATTGGGCAAGAAGTCCTGATCAGGGAGACTAGGCAATGAAGTCCTGGTCAGTTAGACTACGAAAGAATACCTGATCAGGGAGATTAGGCAATGAAATACTAGTCCGGGGGACTGGGCAAAAGTCTTGGCAGATCGAGGACATTGTGCAGAAGTCCTAAGGGTCGAGGACACTAGGAGGAAAGCCCTGGGGGTCGAGGACACTAGGTAGAAGTCTAGGTGGGTTGAGGATCGTACGTCTAGCGAAAAGTCCCGGAGGTCAAGATCGGATGCTGAGCGAAAGTCCAAATAGTATGGAGGTCCAGATGTTTAGCTACAGGTAAACTATCCTGAGAGGAGTAGGTGAGAATGCGTTCCCCGTTGAGGGAACAGTAGGCATCGGTTCAACCTAGGGTTTCATGAGAAATCCAAAAGTCAGAATCAGACAGTCTCGAGACTTTCAAACATTATTTGTTATATTTATTATATATTTTTTTGTGCTAACCTTGTGATGCAAAAGCTAAAGACTGGAAACTGTTAAACTAAGTGCCTAGAAGGATCCAGACGCCTCAAACTGAATTAGGCGTCTCAAATGGATTGAGGTGCCTCAATGACCTTAGCGTGAAGTAGGATGAGGTGGCAGCCTCTAGTTTGTCGGCACACATAAGCAACTAGGCGCCTGAAAGGGATTGAGGCGCCTGGGTTGGGATAGACTCGCTAGAGTCACGCTGCGATCAGATTGAGTCATGTTAGCGATTGAGGCACCTCAAAGGGATTGAGGCACCTGGAAGCGGATAAGACACGACTAACTTGGATCTGATCAAATCGACTCAGATAGAGACGCCTCAATGTGAATAGAGGTACCTCAATGTGAATAGAGGCGCTTGGATGGGTCAATAAAAAAAAACTTTGACCAGCAACTTTATAGGATAATTTCTTATGACTTCCGTAATTGTACGCTGCTCCAACAAGCTCTCCACGACGCCAGAACACTACTCCAACGACTACGCACAAGCTTCTACATTAAAGTCGTTGGTATACTTGTCTTATTTTGTACTTCCAATTTTATATCTTTGTAATCTTCAAATTGATAATGAATTGCCCAAGGAAAGCACTCATTTGTATCCTTTGTCACTAAGGATCTCCCGATTATCCAGTCTAGTAGCAACCTTAATATAGAGGCAAATTCCTTACATCTACATGCATTACTCACATACACA
>JBBUKS010440767.1:0-18328 GCA_038050645.1 Hedychium gardnerianum
TAGTGTTGTCAAAAAAATTCAAAATCACATTAAATGTAAAAGGTCAACATCCACCTTCCATGTTCATACGTAGTTGATTAATACACAGAAAGTCTTATTATTTTAAGATTTAGGAATTAATTTTTGATTAATAATTAAATTTTTATTTTCTTTTGTTTATTGTTTAAGTTAATAATTATTGGTGATTTTTTCTCTCCATATAATTTAAGGATAAATTATAAAAAAATATATGAGATAAATATTATTATCTTTTACTACCATTAATATATAAATATTATAACACTTAAATAGTATTACAATGAATATGAGTGATATTATAATACTCACATATATGTTACCGTTCAAATCTTTGAACATAGTTAATAAGTAAAATAATTAATGAGTAAAATTTTAAAAAAAAATCATTCAGACGTGTGAATGCAAATGATATATTTATTTATTTAAAATAAAAAAAAAGATTAATATTAATATTAAAATAAATATAAGTGTATTAATAAAAATATATTAATATAATAAATATGTGACATAGGATCTTATATATTGTTTTTCAAGAGATACATATATTAAAATGGATCTCTCAGTGGAACATTACTAGACATCGAAGAAAAATTTATTAAGAATAGATTTTATTTTATTTTTAATAAAAGATGATTATACTCATATAGATGTTTTTTATAATTCATCCTTAAGTTATATAAAGGAAGGTAGTCGATCGTTAAATAATTAGAGAGCGAGAAGATTATTTTTTTTTCAAAAATAATGAACCTAATGAAAATTAATTTTAATTTTATTATAATAAATTTATCATTTATCGTATATTTCTAGCAAACATGACGATGAAGCTTTATGGCACGCAGATAATCCACCAGACTGCCAATAAATAAATCTCCTCTTCGTCCACTTGTCACTCTCCGTTGGCAATGGCTTGCCTTCTTCTTCCCAGAGCCAAAGGAAAGAGCCAAATCTCAACCATCTCCACTAAGTGATGATCATTATTAATGATAATTTCTCTTTTTTCCTCTCTCGGAGAAATTAAATGTCTCTCTCACTTTTCATCTGGCAGTGTCGTTTTCTTCTTCATGCATGCAAATGCAATTTAATTAATCGCTCCAATAACAAATTAAGTTGTTTACTGCTCGGAATAAAAGATAGATCATATGCAATAAATGATCTTTACAGTGGTGCGATGAGAAAAGACGAGATGGATTCTTATTCAAAAAACAAAAGTTTAAATTTATCGCAAGACATATTATATATCTATAATGTTTAAATTACTTAATGATGTTGAATCGTCTATTAAAATATATATATATTTTTTGAATTTATCCTAATATTTCTCACTTGGCTATTTTACTCACTGCTATGCACATTCATTTGAACGTACCTTAGCATCGAGCTCAAGATCTTCACCTTTCTTTTTCTTTGACAGCCAACCAACCAACCAACAAGCATGATCACCGATCACATCTCCCATTTGCTATTTCTCCTATACGCACATGTAATCAACACAAGAAACACGTCATGTGACTTCACATGCACATGAACGATATAGGCAAGCGTACGTGTAGCTGCCGAGGCGTCATTTTTTTTTGCTGTACTACGCAGGAATCTAGCTATGCGGGAGGGTTAAATCTAATGCCAAAGGGTACGATCTCTCTCTCTATATCTATCTATAAATAGCATCGCCCACAGCTTACACACTGTGCGATTTGATCAAATAAGTGAGCCGCAGGGCCCACGACCTCACGTTGTTTGTCAAGTTACAATCCTCCCGGTCAAGAAGAGTTACAACTACTGAATTATTATCATACGCAAGTCGCCCACCGAGTTGGACTCACCGATCCGACTCGGAATCTTGACGCGGAATCCGACGGCGAGCTAGCCACCAAACCGAAGAAATAATTGGGGGCACGGAAGGAAGGGCATTTTCGGCAAATCAGTTTCATAGAAAAAAAACAAAAAAGTAATAAAAAGGAAAGGGTAAAAAAAAAGAAAAGGTGGCGCATAGAAAACGCCTTCCTTGGTAAGGCGGCGACCGACGTCAAAGTTACGTGTCTGGTGTCGCTCTTTCCTCTCCAGTCATCCGAACACGCACAACGGGAATTTTATTATTCCGTTACTGCCATGTCAGATATCTTCCTGCCGAATCATTACGTTTGTTTTTTTTTTAATTTCTTTTTTTTTCCTTTTCTGATTTAAAAAGAAGAGCATAAGGAAGACGAATGCTGCTCGCTTTGGCTGCGATTCTACGGCGCGGTGGATGATATCATGCTTCTTGGTGGACTGCGACGGAATCCACCGCTCTTTTTGCCGATCGCCGCAGCTTAATCCCTCCGAGTGCTGCTGGATCCGGCGCGCGGGTGGTGTGATTGTTGCTGCGAGTGGATTTTTTTGGGTTTTTTTGGGGGGTGGGATATGGGCTGCGGAGGCTCCAAGCTCGAGGAGGAGGCCGCGGTGACGCTCTGCCGCCGGCGCTCGCAGCTTCTTGCCGATGTCATTCGCTGTCGCTACGATCTCGCCGACGCACACTCCGCTTACGTCCGATCCCTCACATCCGTCAGCGCCGCTCTCCGTGAGTTGCTAAATGGGCCGCTCCCGCTTGCTTCCCCCGTACTCCCCCTCCCCGGCCAGCGGAAGGGTGACCCCCTCCCGCCGCTCACCCCGTCCCCTCCTCCGGCGGCCGTGGCACTCCCCTCTGCTGCTGACCGTGGCCACATTCATTTCTACGCCTCAGATTCTGATTCAGATGATGATTCGCCTCTTCACTCGGATGGCGCTTCTCCGATTCACCACCTCCCTGCGGATGACTCTCCGCCCGTTGGGCGGACCTACGTCAACCTCCACTATGCGCGAAACCGCCCCGCAGAGTCGTCGGTTACCTATGAGCAGCAACCTCCGAGTTCCGAGCCGATAAGCTTCGGCACCGTTGATGAACCTGCTCCCGCGGCTTACTCTTACTATGGCCACCCGTATCCCCCTCAAAATTCCAACTTTTACCCTTCCCATCCTTCTTATCCATCATACGTCAACTACGATGGCGGTATCTTTGGATCCTCCTCACCGCCTCCAAACATTCCGCCACCTGCCATGGGAGCAGGTGGGAATCCTACTCCTAGTGAGCCTCCGCCACCTCCGTCGCCCAAGGCTTCAACTTGGGATTTTCTCAACCCGTTCGAGTCGTATGATAATTATTATGCTCCATATACCTCAAGCCGAAGCTCAAACGAGTTGAGAGAAGAGGAAGGAATCCCTGATCTGGAAGACGAAGATCAGGAAGTGGTCAAGGAAGCTTATGGCGATCCAAAGTTTGTAGCATCCACATCAGCCGCTGCAGATGGGGAGCACTATGGTAAGGCTTCTATGGTGTCAAAAGAAGTTATGATCGGAAGTGTTGGGGAAGATTCCCACAGAAAGTCGAAGTCAATGGAGGTAATGAGTAGCTCGGAGCAGGAGGTTCATGTGGTGGAGAAGAGTGTGGCGACTGAACCAGCAGAGCGGCACAATGCAGATTTCATGGTTTCTAAGAATTATCAAAATGATTCTGAGATCGTGCAGGCGATAAAGATTCAGTTTGATAGGGCTTCCCAATCGGTTGTTCAGGTGTCCAAGATTCTTGAAGTGGGAAAGGTTCAGTATCAGCACAAGAATTCTGTGTATAAAGGTGGAACGTGTTTACGATTATCTTACAATTTCTTTCTCGATATATCTTATACGTTTGTGAAATAGTTTCATTATATACCTGTTCTCTTTGTTTTGTTTTTGAAACAGTTTCTGCCGGGATGATATGTGGATTTTCTCTATTTTCAACTTCTACCAGCAAAGATCTTTCATATGAAGAAGACTACAGTCTTTCATCAACATTGCAGAAGCTCTACAATTGGGAACAAAAGCTTCTCGAGGAAGTCACGGTTAGTGCAAAGATCATCCTTTTTAGGTCCAGTATTCATCTGATCTCGATCCTTTTTGTTTTATTTGGAGGCAGTGGCCACAAGCAAATCACATGTGAAACTAGGCAGCTATTAATTTGAGAGAACTAAAAACGCTGATTCCGGGGCTGTTACAGAAATGTTATAACAGTTATAGCACTTGATCATTTGTCCAATTTCCTTCCTAAGTAATCCTTGAATCATATCTTTATTCCATTGGTCAAACATCTTAATGAGAATTTCCCCCTTTTTTTCTTTCAACAGTGACCTTCCTTCCTCAAGGACATTTTTGCTCAACTTTTAGCAATAACATGTAACTGACATTTGCATTCTAGGCCCGAATCCACATTTGATTATTGATTCCATCATAGTTATTATGATTGCAATATTTCAGTCATAATTCTGAAATCGGAAACATGTTTAGATGACCTGTTTCTTGAATCAATCCATTACAACGCCACAGTGGTTGAATTCATCTATTTTCTGATGAATAGGTTTATATGCCTAAGTATCTGTATATTCCTTCTTGTTCATTGTGTCATACTCGTACAAAATGTAATTTGGACAAGTTATCTGATCTAATCCTTATAATGTAGCAACTTCCAAAAATATTTTGATGAGAATTGCATGCATCCTGCTCGAAAATTCCTGCATACCACACAAAGATATTGCAGAATGAAATTACAGATATTTCATGGAATCTTTAATTGTAGTTTTTGTCTCGGCCAAGTATTCTACTGAATATTTGTCTAATTTTCTTAGAAACATTTATCCCACGAAAAATTTCTTATACTCAATTAGGAAAGAGAAATGTTTGACTCACTTTTATGAACTTATGTTGTATTTATGGCAGGTTGAAGAAGAGATGAGGGTGCAATATGAAAGAAAACTCCAATACTCGAGGCACTTGAGTGAAAGGGGTGCAGAAGCTGAAAGGCTTGATGCAGTGGAAACTACCATCAGGAAGCTATCTACAAAGATAAGAGTAGCCATTCAGGTTGTGGACACAGTTTCAAGTAAAATCAGTCAGTTAAGGGATGAAGAATTATGGCTACTAATTAAAGAACTAATCAGTGGGTATGTGACAATCATTATCTAGTCACCTTTATCTTATTGGTTTGGAAATATTTGTTATGGAATAGGTACTCCTGCCAAAAATAAAATAGAGGAAGCACACAGTTTTACTTGAATCTGATATGAGCTAATATGTTGGAAGCTTTGGTAGTTTAACTATTTTCATACAATGCAGCTCATCATATATCTGTATCCTTCCCTTTGGATACAAAGAAGTTGGAGTTTAAAGATATAGTAACACTTGTCTTAAAGTTATAGACTCGTATGCCCAGCAGTCCTAGTATTCTTTTTTCTCAATAATACCCTATAATAATTCTTTAATTATCAAATTTATTAACAATTTTTGAGCATGTTCAATCATTTTAATCTATTTTCTCTTATTATATATTAGAATTATATCTAATTGTTCCCAGATATGAAATTTTCTTTTATCTTCTACTGTAACCTCACATATCTATCTCTTTTATACTATCTTTGTATGTGTTGTTGGGCAGTTCCTTACAGGATAACACTGATCAATCAAATACCTTTACGTATACTTCCTTTGGTACACTATATGGTAGTGTAGAATAATTAGCAAACAAAAATGAAAAGTTAATTTAATAGAGACAATAATGATAAGATGGATATGTGAAGCATGAAAAACAAAAATTATTATTATCTAGGAGCAAATATGATTGTTCAAATATGTAGAAATGAGCAGAGCTAGATTAAGATGATAGAGAGATGTCCAAATATGACCGATGGATGGACAAGTTAATCAATTAGTGGCAAGATTTGTGTAGGAAGTGCGTCTCCACATTATGTGACCTTTTTTATGTCCTGAACTTTTAATTAAAATAATCTTGAAAATTTTGAAATAAGACTTCTATTGTTGATCAAACTTTCTTTCAGTTTTGATTAATTTCTTTTCTTTTGTTAGCAGTTCATCATATGGCCGTTCCCAAGTGTGTGGAATAGATTATAGGATCTTGCAGCTCATTAAATGACCAATTTTCTTCTTCAACTATGGATTAAATTTTCTCCCATTGATGCTTTATGTGGCTTCTTCATGTGTTTTTTTCATTTGCTAATTTAACTTTATTAGGATATGAAACAATCACCTCTGGTAATTCTACAACTGTTGCAGCAGATTGGTCGGGTGAAATTTATATCAGGACTTGCAAAGTTTATCCCCTCTATGCTTGGTCGGGTACAATCAACAATCTCACTGTAGGTCTGATAAAAAATTATCATTAACAATATCAGTTGACTTTTCCTTTTGCTGTCTTATATCTCATTGAAATAAATCCAATAGTAATTAGTATCAAATTTGTATCTGTTCCATTTAGCTTCTAGAGAGTAGACGTAAGCTATCAAAATATTGTTTCATCATTATGGTATTATACTATATGAAAATTTCCAAACACTAATCTAGTATGAGATTGTATATGATTCATTGAGGTGAGATAATATCTATCATTGGTTTAAGCTTTGCATGTAATAGTGTAGATTATGCTGTATTACATGGATTTGTTACAAAATTCAATTACGGCTTGTTTTAGTTTTTTTCTTTCTTATTAATGCAACAAGTTCTTATTGTCAGTTTAACCTTCCAGGTTTAAGGAAATGTGGAAAGTTATATCAGAATGCCATCATATTCAGTATCAAGCAATATCCGAGACAAAAAACATGGACTCTATTGTGTCTGGAGGAAAGTTTTCTGATAATACTCGTCTAGACACAGTAAAGCAATTACAACTGGCGATGGCGGAATGGATTGCCAATTTCTCTGCTTGGGTTAGTGCTCAAAAGATCTACGTCAGTGCTTTGAATGAATGGCTGAAGAAAGGTATCCATTATGAACCAGAGGTTACAGATGATGGAGTGGTTCCTTTTTCTCCTGGAAGATTAGGTGCACCTCCTGTATTTGTCATTTGTAACTATTGGTCTTCCAGCATAGAAATGGTATCTGAAAAAGCTGTTGTTGAAGCAGCAAAGAATTTTGTTGAAACTGTTCTTAATATTTGGAAAGAGAACAAAGTTTTGCTGCAGCAGAGATTGTTGATAAACAAAAATATGGATGGCATGCTAAGGTCAATGGAAAATGAACAAGAAGAACTTCTTAAGCAGAGAAAAAAATTAATGATAATTTCTGGTGCTAATTTGGCAACAACTGAACATGTGCATCATGAATCGACTATGACTAGTCTCCAGTCCAATTTGAGGCATATCTTTCAAGCTGTAAAAGATTTTTCTGCTAATACCATGAAAGCATATGAGGTACTTTACAAACAAACTGAAGAGACACAGATTTGCTGAGGGGAGGCAAGAGAGTTGTAGAATATTGCATCATTTTGATTGATCATCCACACAACTACTTGACCTTGTTGAGATTACTATTCATGGATAAATGTGAGCCATAGCTCTGTCATTAGATTCAAGGTTTGTCTCTGGCATATATCATCAGATGCTTGGTAAAATAGTTGCTCTTCCACCTTCGGCAATTGGATCAAGGCTATGAACCAGCTCACTCCATTGTTTGTGGTACTTTCTCAAAGTCATTTCCAAAAAGCTCAGAGTGCGCATAGGCAAAATGGATCTGAGATGAACTTCTGAGTGTATCATAAAACATTGGCAGAGAACTTGGCGTGACCTTCATAGATGAAGATTCCAATGATTCACAATCATGTATAGGATCCATATCATGAGCATATCACTCTAGATAGTGTATGTAACCTACAAGGTCTGAGTATATATCATCGCAAATGGAAGGACCAAACAACAGGAAAATGATTTCCAAACCGCTATATCAGAAAGTTTGGTGGTATATGATGATTAGTTGGTTTAAGTCTTGGTATTTGAAAGTAGACTAGGTAATTTGCTGCTAGCTCCGAAATATTTGAATCTCCATGTGTATGTCAGACACCTGATAGTCCAACACTGATCCTTTGAGTTGGATATCAACATCTTCATGGATATTCTGACGTTGATCCTCCGAGTTCAATATCAACATCCTCATTGAGTGTGTAAGAAATTGAGAAACAACTGTGCCAGAAACTTAGATCCATATCTGTAAACAACTGTGCCAGAAACTTAGATCCATATCTGTGTTGGATCTACTCTTACTGAAATCTAGTAGCAGTCTACCACTGGCCCAGATCACCTTTTCAATCATTTATGTAATTGTACAAGAACTTCTGCCAAAGTATCACATACCACAAACTCAGCTCCACCTCTTCACTGCAGTTTGTACTTTTCATGCTGCTCTGATTAATTAAATGCAAGCATTTGTTGCCACTGTTACTGCTGTCATTTCTGCATGACAATGAGCTTGGAACAGCACAATACAGGAGCATTTGCTTAGCCACTGTAGCTCAACTTCACTTAACTACTGAGCTCCCACATAATTCTCATTATGTTTATCGGTTAGCACAGCATAGTAGCAAGCAACTGATACTCAGGGAAAGAGATAATTATGTATGTGCAAACGTGGATCACCTTTACCTCTGCTTGGTCCATAAGCTAATCGGTTCGTCAACCTTGCTGTGCAGTTGGCGTACAGAAACAGTGTCTTTAACAATATTGGTTCTATGCTCATTGAGTTGTGATCGACTGCAGTCTTATCTGTTCTAATTAGCCAGCATGATAGCAGATGAAATGGGGTATGAACTCTGAAGGTCTTACAGCAGAGACGGGAAATCTAGATAAGCACATGACTGTTTAGAATCTGATGTAGTCACTGACTGAAGCATGCCGAATTCATATTTTTTGTTAGGAAGGCCAAGGTAGTCCCTTTGCACTAGAGTAGCACAGATTTAACTTTCTTTTTATAACTTAGAATTCTTATATTCTGTTCTTTTGTTTTTTTTTAAATTCATATTTTATGCTAGCGCTACCATAGTCTGGTGCCTGATGGATATTTGGTCATGTATTTTCCTTAGCTCTGTACATTAGGAGGTTAAATTATGTGCAGCTCCATCACCAGCTATTTAATAACACTTTGTTTCTGAAGTAATATGGAACGGGATAAAATAGAGTTAATCTATGTTTGGTTTAATTAGATTGGATTGAGTTCAGAGGATGATCTGTCTCTGAACATTCTAAAGACTTTATGTTCTTGAGCATTTCAGGAGTATTTTTTTTATATTATTATTGAAGGGGAAATGCTGATTCCAACTATTAGTTCTGATAATGAATATGACATGCTTTCCTGGAAAATGGTTATTTTTTTTCGAGGGGGATGCATTTAAGTCTTTGTTAGAAAGCAACACAGCCACTTAAATAGTTACAATGTAGAGCTTATAGACGATAGATTCTATGGAGATAGAGATACTCGGTAATCGGTAAGATCTCGACTTTGTAAAGTTTACCATATGCCTCTGCTATCTTATTTGCACTGCAAATTTCCTTCTTGCAACTTGTATACAATGCATTCTCTAGCTTCACAGTCTTAGAAATCATCCCTTCACGCAGTTGAATGCTGCTGCTCCAAGAACTTGGCAGATAAATCCTCAAAGTGTTGTAGGTAGCAGCAGTAGTTTTTTAGAAATTATAAAATTCCAACACAAGAGAAGCTTCATTTGTTCATATACACATGAGATGTCTGAGATGAATTATTAAGCAGACACCACTTGAATTTTGCCAAAGGGATTGTAAAAACCTGTGTGGATAGTGGTTCCTTACTTTGACTTGATAAGAGGCCAACAATCGACTTGATAGTGGTCCTAACCTATCTAACGATTCCTCACTTGTGACAGTAGAATTTTTAATCGAGCCATTATACTTAATTTCGGAAGAGTTTTTCCTCCGGTAGAATGAAAAATCTAAAACGTTGGCTAGGAATTACTTGCGCTTCCGAATTTATCCGGTACACACATTTACCTGGAAAGTTCAGTTTGCTAATCAATTCCACACTCATCTAGAACACAAGAGTTTGTCTGTACTTCCAAGTCTTCAACACGTCCACTCTCCCACTTTCCTTCCAACACAAGCTAGAGATTAATATGACCATGGATCAGGCTCAATCTTACATTTCTTATCCAATTAAACAAACAAACCATAGATCTTAACGGTCAAACCCAGTTAATTATTAGCAAAATTTAGTCGGCGGGACTGTTTTTATACCATACGTTTCGCTTTAGACAGCAACTCGCAGGATTTCCAATTGCCAGGAACGAAGCCAGCAGAAAAGACATCAGGTAAAAACTGGAATGCTGGATCGCTATCGACGACCTTGTTATTAACTATTCTACTTTATTTACACTCGCAAAGTTCCATCCGGTCCCTTTCGGGATGTGTGAGGCAGTCCAGTATATGAGCAAACGCAATCTCTGGAAGATCGATCGCATCAGTGTTCTTGATTGAAGTTAGTTAGTTAGTTAGTTCGTTGGCCATGGAACTCGATCTTCCGGGCTTCAGATTTCATCCCACAGAAGAGGAGCTGCTGGATTTCTACTTGAAGGGCGTGGTGCAGGGCAAGAAGCTCCAGCTCGAGATCATCACCACCATTCAGCTCTATCGCTATGATCCTTGGGAGCTTCCTGGTAATTTGAGATTCTTTGATTCGATCGAGCTCGAGTACTGTTATGTTTTTGTCGAATTCAATTTGTTGAGGTGGGCAGGGTTGGCCAAGATAGGGGAGAAGGAATGGTATTTCTACGTGCCGAGAGACCGGAAGCAGGCGAACGGCGGGGGGCGGCCGAGCAGGACGACGGAGAGGGGTTTTTGGAAGGCGACCGGGAGTGATCGGCCGGTCCGCAGCGCCGCCGACCCGAAGCGGCTCATCGGCCTCAAAAAGACGCTGGTCTACTACGAGGGCCGGGCGCCTCGCGGCACCAAGACTAACTGGGTCATGAACGAGTACCGCCTCCCCGACCCCCCGACGGCCAACAACTCCGTCAATCCGCCGCCGCCGCCCAAGGTTTGGCGCGTTAACGGTTTCTACTGATCGCCGGGAAGGGCATAATAATAATCTCTCACTTGGTTTGTGAATGTGATGATCAGGAGGACATAGTTTTGTGCAAGATATATAGGAAGGCGACGTCGATGAAGGAGCTGGAGCAGCGGGCGGCGGCGATGGAGGTGGCGGCGCCGACGGTGTCGCCGTCGCACAATTGCGAGTCGGTGACCGAGTCCTGGCCGGATTGGTCGATCGACGAGAGCTTCGTCCAGCTGAAGTCTATGGAGTTCCTGGAAGACGTGATCGTGCTGGGGAGCAGGGAGGTGGAGGCGGCGGCGGCGGCGGCGGCGCTGGTGGACGAAGAGGAGGAGGTGGACGCTTCCACCACGGCGGCGAGTCGGAAGCCGAGTCTGCCGGAGCTGGAGGTGCCGAAGCCCAACGGACTGGAGTGGCTGCAGGACCCGTTCTTGACTCAGTTGAGGAGTCCATGGATGGTGGAGCTCTGCTCTCCTTCCTACGCCACCATACTCAATTTCTGAGCTCGACCAACTCCAATTGCACAAAAAGAAATGCACAGAACAGTAAAATCAGGTGAATAAACGATGCTGATTTCCTCTAACAAAAAGAAAAAAAAAATTAAAAAAAAAGAAGAAAAAAAAGCAGCTGATGAAGTAAATTTAGGAAAACTTTGGATGAAAGAGACGACAATTCTTCTCGGAGAATAAAGAAGACAGTGCAATCCGAGCTGTAAAATTAAATATTATCATATGAATGATTCTCTCTCGAACTCCATGCTGTAAATACATGCTTTTTATTTTAGAATAAACAAAACTGTATAGTGAGCTTGTGATGTATTTAACAATGAATTCCAATATTTTATGAAAAGTTTTTATAAAGTCCCTGGTTATCTTGGAAAATTATTAAAAATTTAAAATAAATTTGAGAGATTTTTTTTTTCAAAAAGCAAATTTGTTAATTTTCTTTTAGGGGATTGAGTATGAAAAACTTTAGGGAAAAATTAAAAGGATATCTTTTTTTATTTTTAATTAAAAAGGTGCCCCCATCTTTTAATTCTAATAAAATAATTCAGTTATCCTTCGATGCAGAGATTTATAATTATTATCTTTTGTCATTTTTGATTTCATCATCGATAGTTGTATAATATGATAAATCTATGTTATAATAATTATAAAATTATAATTATTAATCGTTATAATGTAAATGTTGTTAAATAAAATAAATGTATGCTATAACAATTATAATTTTATAATTATTATAATATAAATATTATTAAATAAGTAAAATCCACCCGATTGATTCAGGATTAATACATGTGATAGTCGATAATAACATCGAATATTGTATTTGAAAGTAATTATATTATTTTACAAAGAGACCGAATAGGTGGGGGGGTGCCCTTTGATTAAAAATAAAAAAAAAAGTATCACCTTAATGATTCATAAAAAAAAAGACACTACGTTTAAATTTTATATACTAAGAATTCCAAAGACGAGATACTTACGCATTTGGCATGCTTCACATTACTAGCTTGTTTTTTTTTCATAATGTTAATCCAATTATTTATTTAATTTTCTATAATTTTAATTTGATAAGGAAGCAACTTAAGTGGAATATTAAAATGCAAATGAATTTAAATGGATAACATTAATTTTAAATTAATTATCGATTAGTATAATCTTTAAGTGGAAAAGGATATCAAATTATTATTTAGACATTTACTATTTGATCCTTAATTACAATATATTTGTAAAAATAAATTCTTCAAACGAGACACACAACTATGAGATATTGAACTTTTGGATCATCCTCCATGAGCATTTCCTAATTTATCCTAACGGTTAATAAATTTTTTTCATAAGATCGAACTGATTATTCTAAATTTAATATTATCTGGTTCATTAAAAATAAAAAATATAACTAATAAATTATCAAAAAATTTCTTCAAACGAGACACGCAACTATGAGATATTGGACTTTTGGACCATTCTCCATGAGCATTTCTTAATTTATCCTAATTGCTAATATAAAATTTTCGTAAGATCGAATTGATCATTCTAAATTTAATATTATCTGATTCATTAAAAAATAAAAAATGTAACTAGTAAATTATCAATGCTTATCTAAATTTATTTTGGTATATTTTTAACCACAATATATCGAGTATTAATATAATATGATATTATCTAATTATTAAATTTTATTTTAAAAAGTAAATAGACTAAATGAATCAAAATTGTCCCATTCAATTAAACATCAAAATTCAATTTCAAAATTATAAAAAGTATGCCCTTTATGTTCTATTATTCTCTTCATTCGGAGATAGAATAAATTAATCATTAATCTTTATTTATTTATTTATTTATTTCAAATATTTAATTTTTTAAATTAATTAATTCAAATATAAAAAAAATTATCTACTATTAAGATAAATTAAAAATATTTATAAAAATTACGATCAATTTTCTTAAATTTATCCTCGTGTTATTTTTTTTTATAATATATTATAATTAAAATTCAAACCTTTAATATTAGTTAACTGTTGTATCGTAGTCGGATATTATTGTGCTTTGGAAATAGAAGAAATATTATCAAAGTATTTTTTAAATAAAAAATATAATAACGTATTATTCTATTTTTTAAAAAAAAAAACTAAAAACATTTATGTTTTTATCAAAAATAGTTGATATAATCATTTGGACCAACAATTTATACCAAACCAAAAGCGACACCGATATGTTCTAGAAATGAAGCTTATAACGCCCGTTATTTAACTTCAACCGGCGATGGATCCGCCCGCCGTGTCCCGCGATAGAAAGCGGCCGCCGAAGAGCTCTCCGTCGCGCTTCCGCTAGAGAGTGAACGGGCGAACGAGCGGTGGAGGTGAAGGAAGCAGAGAGGCGGGCGATGCCTCCACCGAGGCGGCGCCACACCCCTGGCCGGTGCCAAACCCCGGGGGCCTCCGCCCTCTCCATCCTTTCCTTTGCCACCCTGCTCGTACTTATCTTCCTCGCCTTCCTCTCGTACCTCGCCCCTCCCCTTCTCGACCACCGGCCCCTCTCTGGCGCACGACTCCGCGGCGTCTCGAATCCCCCCTCCCATCTCAAGGTGCGCAACCCTCGACTTTTGTTCCTCTTCCCCTTTCTCTCCTCTTACTTGTCTTCTAAAAAAGTACGGGAAAAGTTCCTCATTTCTTCCCAAGGCTTTTATCTTGCTGGTCATTGTAATCGTAGCCCAAATTTTCTGGGGATGCATCATCTCGGTTGGGTCCATCTTATTCAAAGGAAATAATGTGATTTTCCGCTTACTTTTCTTTCTTTCTTTCTTTCTTTCTTTGTTCTTCTCAATTGCTTTGCTTAGCTTGTTGGAGGGAGGGTCAAGAATGATCTCTGGAGATCAAAATTGTCCAAGTTCTACGTTGGGTGTAGCAATGCTAGTAATAAGTTTGCAGGTTTGTGAAAATACATACCAAGTTGCTATTCCAAGTACTTATGTGCTGATGAGATGTTAGGATCTTGGCAATAAAATTCTATTAATCTGTTAGATTATTTAATTTTTGAACAGTTCTTGTTGATGCATTGTTTTCTTCTTGAATTTAACAGCAGCGAACACTGTCACTCATCGTGATAGATACTTGATGATCGGAACTAGTGGTGGTTTAAATCAACAGAGAACAGGAGTGAGTGTGTTGTATCCTTTTCTGTATAATCAATTTCTTCACGATACTTCCCCTTTGTACCAGTTTTCTTAAAGTATGTCTGATTTATAAAGTTGGTTTAAGAACATAACTGTTAACTGTTAATCTGTTATAAAGCCTTCTATAGGGACATAATTTCAGCAATCATTCTCGTTTATATTTCCTCCAGAAAATTGATATCAATTACACATCTTGTTTGCATAAAAGGTCTTAATTCTGGCACAACCTAGGAACCATCAAGGTATGTATGTTCTTTAAGACATGCATGTTGTTTAAACCCGAAAATAAGTGTATTTTAAATTAGACATCAGGAATGTTATTTTCTCACCTGGATTTTCGGTAAAGAAAAAAATGGTCGCGCATCACTTATTTTAGTCATTCATTGTTCATCCTCTTGATGGATACCAATTCAATATCAATGTATCTTGATAAATTACCCTACTTTTCTATGATGGGTGTACTCTTAAAAATTGCAAATTGTGGCTGGATTTAGAATACTGAGGAATTGCTGTATTCTTATGTGCAATTAAGCAATATCCTGATTTGGGAAACAGTATGAGGATCTTGAGCTTTTGCAGCAAGGGACCTCATGACATCCACTTATGGCTGTATGAGGATCTTGTAGGACAAAATTCCTATCTTTTTAAAGTCCATGCCAGGTTCAAGCTAATATTGGTTAGCTTAACTCAGTTTTGTGATATAGACAAACAAAAGCAGGTTGTCTGTATTACTTAGCTCAATATGTAAACATTGCAGTCTATTGATTTGATTGTTGATTAAAATTCATTGTTATAAATTGTTTGTTTTGTCTTGCACGTATTTCTCAGATCTATATACTGTATTACAAAATATTCATACAAAATTGTGGATTATATAGGAGATTAATTTAACTATTAACTAGTAGATGTAAGTTTTGTTTACAATGATTGCTTAGGTTGATTTTTTTGTTGTATGTAATAATTGTATATTCATATATTTGTTTGACAATGATGATATACATTATGGTCAATGTAACATTTTTTTTCAAAATAAAAAATGATCATACATATGATAAACCCAGTTAGCCTCACTGACTAGCCCTGGGGTGACCGGCCCGGCCCCACATAATTTTTCCACCGACCACCAAGATAAATCAGGAAGCACTAATGGAGGCTCATCCAAATGACCAGCATTTTTAGGTCCGCTTCTCACTGTTGGGAAAAATTCCCTCCAGTGCGTCACAGCTGAGAATTGAACCTTAGATGTAAGATATGACAAATTAAAATTTAGGGTTTTAAAAATAGGAGATAACCTAATGAAAATTTTAGAAATTTTTAGAAGTTTTTCGGAGACTAAATCGAATTCATACGAATTGACTAAAGTTTTTCGAATTTTTATAAAAGAGTCTCGCCAAGCAACACCAATACATCAATTCTGAACACGATTTTTCCATCATACTACTGCTTCGAGCTCTCCAACTATTGTTCTATGGCCCTACTGCACCAAACTTACACCAAAGCAACCATATGCAGCAGAATCTTCATCAACACCTGAGCTCATCTTCGTTAATCTTCAAGTGTTGGTAACACATTTATATTTCATTTAAGTTATTGCATAGGGAAGTGTAGGGTTGTTATACTTCCCTCATTCTGTGCTTGATTACTCTTCCGAAAGAGAGTTTTAGTGGATTGCCCATCGAAAATGTCCCGAAAGTGCATGGGCCTTGGAGTAGTAATCCGTAGGGGCTGCGAACCAAGTAAAACTAACTGTGTATTGATTTGTGTTTTCTTTTACATTTTTCTTACTTCCGCTGTGTACTCGAGTTTTCCAAATGATTATTCAAAACGAAAATAAAGTTTCAAAACACGTGATTCTCCCTCCCTCTCACGTGGACTCGATCCTACACTTGGGTGTTTAGAGAAGTGGTGCTGCTACATTTCCTACCACCAAGAGGCAATCTAAAGTAATAAGAAAACGCTTAAAGAAAAGATTCATGTAAACTTGTTTATTTTTATTGTATTGCTTTCATTTATTATTGTATTTCTCGTGTTCGAGATTGTACGAGCTTTCTTCACCTCCTAGAATGATGTTTTTATAGTGAAGTTGTGAGAGAGAGCCGAATTCTTGGATTAGTCACCTCAATGAGGTGAATACCAAGTAAAATCCTAGGTGTTAGCATTGCTTCAAGTTTTCCACAATAAATCATCATCGAGAAGCGATTGGAGCTAATCATCCCCCCTCTAGCTCTCTACATGTCTTTTTCACTATAAATCATCATCGAAGAAGCGATTGGAGCTAATCATCCCCCCTAGCTCTCTATGTGTCCTAACAATATAAACATACAATCCTATCAAAAATCCTTGAAATTTATGATTAATAATTCATATAAAAAATGATTAATAATTAGAAGAGGTGATCCTTGAGAAATAACCTAGCTCGTTCTATTCTAAATGAGAAGGGGAGTTCCACCTCCTCAAGGAGCTATCCATTCAATACAAAAATAATTCATATAAATACATATTCAATCAAAAAATCAAACAACTATATAAAAAACTATACAAGTACAATAAATACAAAGAAAACAGAGTAAGAGAATACAAAGAAACTGTTAAATACGATAAATAAAATAATTAAAATTATATGTGTTGACCGGAGAATAAGCTTAAAAGAATTTTTGAGAATTTTTAGAAATTTTCTGGGATTTAATCGGAGCTATTTGGAGGAATTCACGGGGATATAAATAATAGGTTTTTGAGAGCCTGTTTAAAATACCAATTTAATTGGGAGTTGATTAAATCAATTAAGGCTTAGGTTGAATTAAATAAACCTAAGTATATATATTTATATCTAAGTTTTCTTCTCCCAAATTGTCGATTTCTCCTCCTCACCCGACTCTTCTTCTCATCTCCACACTCGAGCGCAGACGATGACCTGCTTTCTACAACCGCTGACACCGGGATTCACTTCTCCTCTGGCCAACATCATCGGCCACAGCCGCAGCTACGGTTGGGTCTCGATCAAAGAGAGGGAGAGAGAGCTAGTCAGGATCTCGGTTGTCTGGAGAGCAGTCGTTGTCGCCGATGCTTCTCTGCCACCGGTAGGTTTTCTTTCCCCTCTTGATTCTTCATAGACGGTAAGTCTTGCTTGATTCTCCTTTGCTAGATCTAACCGCCATCCAACCTTTGTCAGCCGTAATAGGAGAGCAAGCTACCCTTCACCTCCTTGAGGTCGTGCGACCGCCGGCATTGTCTCAACGCCCCGATCATCGCTGACAGAAGGCGAGCTCCGGCCAACCGCAGGGAAACCTCGATACTACTTCAGTCAGAAGTAATCACCTAACACCTTTGATCCATCGTCATCATCAGCCCTACCTCCGGCCATCTCTCCCAGATCTAGTCCGCCATCAACAGCGAGGTGAGAATAGGTTAGGGTTCTGATTTGGGTTGTTTTGATATGATCACTGGTTGAATTTGATTTTCGGCTATTTTCAGCAAGGTGGTACTATTTCTGCCACATCAACTTCCGGCCGGCCAACATGGCCAACTGCTGTTCGGGCCAATTGGCTTTGTTCCGGCCACTAGTCAGCCAACAGGCCTCCATCAACAGGTATAAGGATGATGTAATGGGTTATGTTTGCTATGTTGAGTTGCTTTGGGCTATGAATTCAGAAATGAGTGTAGTTTTAATTATGTTGCTTAGTTTCATTTTCTTGGATTGGACTATAAGTGTGTTAGTGAAAATTGAGGTTGTTTG
>JBBUKS010441305.1:0-18322 GCA_038050645.1 Hedychium gardnerianum
TACATTGGTAAAATAATTAAAGAATTATAATTATATTAATCCACAAATGTGTCTCCGGTAAAAAAAATAATAATTTTCATCTTGAATTATAATAATAATAATAAACGAGCGAACAACTTTAACATGATTATGTCCGGAGAGTATTAAAAGCTGTCAGGTCATCCATGTGTTAAGTTAGGTTAAACTAATTGTTAGTTTTTTTCAGTCTCATCAGTTTTCTCGATTGACTCATCAATCTCACCGGTCTTCTCTCGATTCATCAGTCTTTTCGACCAACTCATTAATCTTCTCCGACTCACCAGTCTTCCCCGACTCACCAGTCTTCCCGGCTGACTCACCAGTCTTCCCCCGATTCACCAGTCTTCCCGACCGACTTACCAGTCTTCCCGACCGACTTACCAGTCTTCCCCGACTCACCAGTCATTCCGACCGATTCACCAGTCTTCCCGACCGACTCATCATTCTTTCCCGCCGACTCACCAGTCTTTCCCGATTCACCAGTCTTTCCCGACTCGTCAATCTTCCCAGCGAAGGCAGACTCAGCGTCCCTTGACTCAACCAGTTCAACTCTCCGACCTATTCATCCCAAGTAGTCAATTATTGGATCGTCAGAACACGTGGGTTGTCAGAACGCGTGGAGAAAATTGGGCTACATAACGTGATCCTCAAATATCTCTTACAGTATAAGATAAAGATGACAAGACTTTCTAACATGTGATAGGACATATTTTTTACTGCAGATGAGACATCCTTTCGGTTGAACGTCTATAAAAACCCCACTCCTCATGGGTCACAGAGAGGCTTTTCATGCTTTTTATTCAAGCACATCAATTACAGTCTATACTGTTCATCTTCTCCATAAGTTGACTTGAGCGTCGAAGGATCGAAGGCCGAGACAACTTTGTCTTTATCCTAATTCTCGTCACTCCTTTATGGTGTGCAGGTCCTCCTGAGCGGCTCGACAGCTATTGAAGCATCACTCCAATGACCCTCCTTTCTTTTAGTTTATCGTGATTTACTCAACTATAGATAACTCATCGATGACTCAAGCGCTTTTCAGGTAAGACCATCTTCATTAATTAATTCTCGTGGCGATGGTTCCGATGCTAGAAATCTAGGTGAGGAGGTCCACCTTGATCTCGATAGTGAAAGCTACGCCCTCTGTGTCTGTCATCAACTGATGGTCATCCAACTACGGCGTCGTCGAAGGGATCTCGTTGAGGAAGTTCTCCTCGATCTTGACAGCGAACTCCTAGACCTCAGTGTCTGTCATATCATCCTACTACAACGGTGTCGAAGATATCTCACTAAGGAGGTCCTCGAACTTGGCGGCTATCATTGCCAACTGATCATCTTGCTGCGGCTACATTGAATAGATAGGACTCGTCTCCGATATCAACTAAGGCATCTGCGGAATAAAAAAAAAAATTACTTTTGAGTCCTTAAGAATATTTTATATTTTTATATTTTTCTTTTTAATTTAATTTATATATTTATTATAATTTTATAATGCATAATTAAAATATTTATTAATAATTTAAATACATATTTATACGATTTTAAATATATAATTTTAATATTTTAAGTTTAACAATATTAGCCGTAATGAGATAATTGTTAAGATAGAAGATAACGAGTTGTGTGGAATTGAGAGCTTTAAATATTTAGGATCATTTTTACAAAATGATGGAGGAATTGAAAGAGATGTCTTACATAGAATACAAGCAGGATGGTTGAAATGGAGGAGAGCGTCGGGTGTTTTATGTGATCGTAAAGTACCTCTAAAACTTAAAGGAAAGTTTTACAAAACAACAGTTAGACCTGCTATGTTATATGGAGTTGAATGTTGGGCTATGACTCGAGCCTCAACCAACAATATTACATGTTGAAATGTTAGGCTATGTTATATGGAGCTGAATGTTGGGCTATGACTCGAGCCTCAACCAGCAATATTACATGGACCTGCTATGTTATATGGAACTGAATGTTACCCTCAACCAGCAATATTGTTTGTTATTTCAGATCATGAAATTGTGATGTGGCAAACATGGTATTATTCAAATCCACATGTCATTATTCTGTTACATGATAGTGTCAATAGCTAGGACATCAGATATTGAAAATTTTGGTGCCATTTTGACAATTTTGGAAGTACATGGAGTTTTTGAAAAAAAAGGAACCTATGGTCTTTTTATGCTGTTATGTTGTAACGTTGTCAATAGCTCAGGCATATGAGACAGGCATATTTATAATGACAATTAAGTCTGTTTGTCTGTTGCAGGTCAGAAAAGTTGATATGCTTGAAGGTGTGAAAATTCTTCGGTCTGAGAAGGTGAAGGATGAACTTATCCTCGATGGAAATGATGTTGAACTTGTTTCTCGCTCTGCTGCCTTGATCAACCAGGTTTGCATATTTTCAACACGATTTTCCCCTTGTTGAGAAGCAAAGCAATTTTTTTCCCAGCTATTTCTGTCCAGCAGGCTAATTTTCTTTCATATCTGACAGAAATGCCATGTAAAGAACAAGGATATAAGGAAGTTCTTGGATGGCATCTATGTCAGCGAGAAGGGAACAATTGTTGAAGAAGCTTAGTTGTTTAAGGTAGTGAGAAAACTAAACTAGCTGAGTTTGGATTTGAGGCATTGGGTATTTTAAAGCTTATGTCTAAAAGCTTGACTTGGATTTAGTTCAATCTGTTTCTGTTTTTTTTCCTTGTGAGAACCTTGTATTTTTGTGGTTATTTTCTAATTTCAATACATTTATCCATCTTTTGTGGGTTTTTTAGTGAGATGAAAAATTTGAGATGTTAGATTGTTGAACCGCTCGTCACTTATTTTTGGATTTGTTCTTGTAATCGGTGAGAAGTTTTTATGGGCCGGATCGGTTATTTTCAAAATTAATGGATTCAAAAAATTATCTGAATAGTTAGACATTTGAATTATATAAAAAAAATTATATGTGAAAATGTTCAATTCAAGGTTTTTTTTATCTTTAAAGCATAAATTTATTATTCTTTACTTAGCCCATTGGTTTCTCAAAGTTAACTTCTTCAATAAATTATTGAAGAGATTTAATTTTATATCTAATTGACAGTTTTCTATTTTCTTTCTACGGTTATAGAATAAGCAATCTTGCTTCCATTTGACAATATATTAGGATTAGTAAAATTAACAAAAAAATTTCTATCTAACTTATTTAAGATTAGACATAAGAAGTGGAATAATAAAATAACAAAGCCATGATTTAATGTGATTCTAATATAATAGGTCATATGCTATGACTTATGGACTTATAAGGTTTATCATTCTTTACCAAATCTACTATATTTACTCCTAGTTGAAAACCAAGAAATCTCATATAAATTTTTTCTTTTAAATACAAATATAAGCAATAAAATTGTAAACTAAAAAACCAAGAAATCTCATATAAATTTTTTCTTTTAAATACAAATATAAGCAATAAAATTGTAAAATAAAAAACTTTGAAAGAAAGACTAAAGTCCTTAAGCTCTTATACAAAGAATAGTCTCTTAAGTTCTTATACAAAATAGATTCTTGAGAGTTGTTGGCCAAGCACCCTTGCTCGTTTATTTATAGCTTTAAAACCAAGCATGGATAAGGTTCACATAAATATTTTATTTTAATTCCTATTGACTAAAATCCATTAGTCGATTGAAATATTGATTATAAGAGCTTTATTTTTAAATTGTCTTCAACTGATTCAATACAATTTTAATAACTCAAGTCCATCCCAATTGATTGAACATCTATGACTCAATTGGATATGATCCACTCGAACAATCTAATTTTTTTGAATTTAACTAGTGATTCAATAGACTATTCAATCAACTTAAATCACTTTAGTTGACTCAAACTTGAAATATAGTCTTTCTATTTGTGTGCATAACATTTTGAGTCATTTATGAAGCGACTCAATTGCTTAATCAATTGAACTTATCTTTTAGTTGACTAAATCATTAACTACAACTTGAAATACTTGCTTCTTAGCCAATTTCACACCTAAATAAAAATCTATCAAAACCCAATATTACCTCATAATCTCTTATCTAATATACCAAAATTCCTTATTTCTTGGACTTCTTTTGCTTATCAAGATTCTCAACTTTAGGACTTCTTCCACTTGCTAGGAGGGGCCTTAATCTACGTCTTCCTCTGTCAAAAAGTCTTAGTCTTCTCCATCTACCAACTCCATTGGACTTTCTTATTTGCTAATATATGTTTGACATCTTCATTCATCAATTATTTAGTCATCATTGATCTGTTTGAAATACTCCATTTGGCAAAATTTCTTAGACTATAATCTGTCAATATCTATTGGATTTTTCTATCTACCAAGTGTTGGTTAACCTTAATCTACTTGGATCTTTTCAACCCATGCTCATTTGTCAAGTTTTGTGTACCTTCAAGTCTGACAAAACTCATTAAAACACACTATAATCTAATTTAAATATTTTGTTAAACACATCAAAATTATATGACCCAACTAAACCACTTAGGGAATGATTGCACCAATAATTTTTACCCTTTTAATGTTTGGAAATATGAAAAAATTTCGAAGTCGTTTAGGGTTTAGGGTAATATGAAAAGTTCAAACTTAAGCCTCTTATTTTCTCTCCCTTTCACACATAACAAAACAATGATTAAAAATATGAAAAGAATTTCAAAATATGCAAATTAGATCAATTAAATATAAATAAATAAATACACTGAACAGAACTAAATAAACACAACATTAATTTGAATTTGCCTCCCTTTTAAGAGAAGTTGTCCCTCCTCTTATTTTTCCCCTTTTAACAATTTTGGAATCTAATCTAACTTATAGGAAGATAAAAATATCAAAAAAAAAAAACACAAAAATCCTATTTTATGAACTTTTGACTAAGTTCAATTGGCTAATTTAGTCATCTAGTTGACTACTCACAATGTCAATTGATTGGAACCTAAAATATTTTGTGATCAAATTTTAAAATTTATTAAACAAATTCACATAAAATTTATTAGTGCAATCATACCCTAAATGGTTGAGTTCGATCAACTGAGTAATACTTAAAAAAAAGATATGGATAGATTGTTGATACAATTACACCCAAGTGGACAAGTGGTCAAGTTTGACCAAATAGTTTGGATATTTGAGCAAATGTTTAAGTTAGAATTTTATTGTGAATACTAATATGGTTTGTCAATTGTGTAAGTTACTTGACAAAGATTTTACAAGTGCAATAAATGAAGTCAAAGTGAGTCAAAATTTATTGGACATTTGGCAAGTAGAAAGTCTAAGTAGGTAAAGAGTCAAATACTCTTAGTAAATGGAAGTCCAAATAGCTTAAGAGTGATTGGATTATTGGCTGCTAGAAACCTAGTGCGTTAAGAGTGAATGAGGAAGACTTAGAGATGAGGCCTCTTGGCATAGATGCCCCAAAAGTGAGACTTCTTGAAACATGGCGAGTTGTGAAAGTCAAGTGATCTTGAAATTGGGTTTGAAATAAAACCTTGTTTAAGGGTAGAAAAAAAGTTTAGAATTGATCTAAGTTTAGGATCTACTCAACTGAAAGTTAATTGCAATTGATTAGCTTGTAAGTTGACTAAGGATTTGATTTAGGTTAATTAGCTAGTGAACAGAATATTTCTATTCATGACCGAGTTGATTAGTCAATCGACTAGAATGAGATTATTTGATTAGCCAAACGACTAGTTTCTTTATAGAAGGACTGTGGATCTAAAAAGGAAGACCACATCCATCAGATTGCTTACATGATATAGTATTTTAATCAACTAAAGTATCTATTGCTATGTAGAAGGCTGACAAAAGGCTAGATTCATTCAACTAGATAAAATTAGAGTGTACTATTCTCATGCAAATTAGTTGTTTTTAAGCTAAAATAAAGCTGAGTTAAAGGCTTTAAATATGGGACCAGGTGGAGCTTGTGGAGACTATTGAAAGTGTTAGTGAAATCGACCTCTAGTCAAGGTTGACCAGGTTGACTAAGCTCGAGTTGACTCGAGTTGAATTTTAATATTTGATCAATATGTTAGTTGGTTGAGTAAGATATTAAGTAGGTCAAGGTTGATTGGATACTTAACGGTGGAGAAGTCTAAGTGGATCATACACTTGACAATGAGGGAGGTCTAATAGAGAGTTAGCAAGAGGAAAGTCCAAGTATATAAATGGTTGACTGAATATTTGATGGTTGGAAGTTCAACATGAAATTGGCAAGAGAGAAGTCCAAGTGGATCATGGACACTTGGTGGTCGAAAGTCCAACAAAGGGTTGACATGAGGCGAGAAGTCCAAGTGGGTCACGATTGACTGAAGACTTAGTGGTTGAAAGTCCAACAAGGAGTCGGCAAGAGAAAAGTCTAAGCGGGTTATGGAGGACCGAACAATTGATATGAGAAGTGAAATCCAAGTGGGTTATGGAGGACCAAACACTTGATATGAGAACAAAGTTTAAGGAGTCATGGAGGACCAGATATTTGGCATGAAACGTGAATTCCAAGATGGTAAGATTGATCAGACACTTGGTGTGAAATGGATGAAGTCTAAGTGGATCATGGATGATTATATACTTGGCATGTGGATGAAAGCCCTAACAAGTCGGGGAGGATTGAATATTAGGCAAGTATGGAAAGTCTTAATAGGTCATGAAGGACCGAATGTTAGGTGATTGTAGAGTCTCTTCGACTCATCAAGGCCCTTGTTCATTAAAGCTCTGCCAGCAGCAGAATCTAAGGAAACCTTTGTTTGATAATTGATTCCATTGTAGAAAGTGTGTATAATTAACGACTTTTCTAATCCATGATGAGGGAATTGTCGAAGAAGTCCTTTAAAGCTGTCCCAAGCTTCATAGAGGGACTTCCCATCATTTTGTCAGAAGCTAGCAATTAGATTCCTCATGTGTGTAGTTTTGCTTGGAGGATAGAACTTCTCCAAGAAGACTAGTTCGTATTGCTCCCATGATGTGATGCAGTTGGGGGGCAAATAATTTATCCATGTTTTTGCCCTATCCCTCAAGGAAAATCCAAACAACAGTAATCTGATAACTTCTGCTACAACTCCATTCATCTTCATAGTGCCACATATCTCATAAAATATTTCTATGTGTTGGTAAGGATCTTCATTTGGTCCACCCTCATACTGATTTTGTAGCACCATAGATATTATCGCTGGCTTGATCTTAAAATTGTTAGCCTCAATGGAAGGTCTAGTGATGCTAGACCTGAGGCCTCTCGCATAAGGGGTTGCGTAATCTTTTAGCAATTTGTTTGCAATTTCAGTCCGACTCTGCTCTTCTACTAAATGTCTCTGTAGATTTCTTCTTCTTCTAAATATTCTGTGAATCTCAAGATCAACAGGCAATAGATTTCCTGTAGTTCTAAGCATATAAGAGCAAGTCCCAAATCAAGATTTTGTTCTAAAAGAAAAATGCAGAATTTTTATGGGTTATGTATATGTGAGTAAGTAAATTACAATATTTTTGGTCTATGTGTATTGAAAAACAAAGCCATAAACAAGCAAGCAAAATACAAAATTTTTGGGTTATGTATATGTTAGTAAGCAACTTGCAATATTTTTGGTCTATGTGTATGTAAAAAAAAAACTATTAACAAGTAAATGAAATGCAAAATTTTATTAACAAAAAGAAAAGTGTCTAGAGTAACTAAATCACTTATCAATTAGTGTTAATCGTTACAGTCCTCGGCAACGGCGCCAAAAACTTGTTACAAAATTGCAAGTGCACGGTTATGTCATTAGTAATAATAGTACTTGTGGGTCGCCCCCACGGCCGTACCCAAAAAGCATGGCTTGGCTTGTGATGGCTCTCTTTGCTTGACACGGCTGTGTCTAAATGACACGGTCATGCTATGAGTTTTTTTTTGAAGGAGAGAAGAAACACAAGGAGAGACACGACCATGTGATGAAAAACATGACCATGCCGTGTATACTACTGTGCACTCCTGGCACGACCTGGGCATGTTTTTCTCTATGGTTACAGCACAACCATGCCCTCCTAGCACGGTCATGCCCTCTTAGCACGGTCGTGCCCTCCTAGCACGGTCGTGCCCTCCTAATATGGCCTGGGTATGGAATCTCCCTAGACAAGAGACACAACCGTGTCAAGGAGACACGACCATCGACTGTAAACACACAAAGAGTAGATCTTCAAACAAAATAGGGTGAAAGCATGATGATATGATAAAATAGAGTGTGATAATGTAGATCACAATCAATGAATACAAGAAGATGTCCGTCAAATAATGCATAAAAGTATATATAATCTATGCACATCATACATCATGACCTCTAATTGATCAGAAAATCACAATTGACTTCAGAATAAATTTTGAACTCTTCAGCAGCTATAGTTATTAGTGCTTCTATTATTTTCACTCATCTGTTGTGGAGCCCGGTACGATGCATGCGTTGGACATGTTTCACAAACGTGCAGCAGAAGACAAATAATAAATCTAATTTATTACAACACACACATCACACATATGCAGGATACAACAGTGTTAGACATAACTGTAATATAAAATTTTATGATAATTAAATTATAACTACGAGTTTGTTATCAAACCTTGTAGAGAGCGTTTAGTAGCCTCACAAGGCTAGCCTCTTCCGGATCAATGAGCAAGCCTAACGAGACTTGCCTCTACTCGTATCCACACCGAGTTATCTTCGAGGTGACTTCGCTAAGTCACGGGTCGTGTCTTCGCTTCAGTACTAACCAAAGGTGGGAGACGAAGTGATCTGAGAGAGGGATCTCGGTTCGATTTGTACCTGACGACAATTGCAACCAGGTGACACAAATCAATCGGCAGCAACAACCTTTGTTGTTGCTATTCGGAGGCAAAAACCCTGCTGTCCGAGGGCTGGAAAAACTCATTTATCGACCGACTTGAGACACTACCCGACAACACCATAGCAAGAGGATGCTGTTGTTCCAGTAGCACAATAGCAGGGGTTTCCTATTGCTCCGACAACACCACAACAAGGGGTGCTGCTTCTCTAGTGGACATGCTATTCCGGTAGTCCTACTGCTCCGTCAGTCCAACAACAGAAGGTTGCTATTTTTCAGTGGTGGCTGGCCGGTGGAAGCAAGGAGGTTGCGGTAGAAGGAGGAGCTTCCTCCTTGTAGTCAGTTGCAGTAGCCTAAAGTCGGCAACAACTCTCTTTGGTGGCAGCAACTCCGTCAGCAAGCTTCAGTCGACAAAACAACTCCTTCTCCTGGGCGGCAACAACTCTTACAACAAACTTTAGCTGACAGCACATCTGTCACCTTCGGCTAGCAGTGGTGGAAGAGGAGGTAGCAACCTCCTTGTGGTTGCGGTGGCCGGTGGCTAGGATTGCTAGACGGTGTTGGTGGGGCAGCAACCTGCCGGTGGATGTCCTCCTTGCGCTTGCTTTCCAACAACTGGAAAAGGGGCTACTTGCAGATCTAGCCAACAACAAGTCACTGGAAGGTAGTAGCATAGGGCTGATAGCTTGCTCTAGTTCTTGTGGTTGGACAACAACACAAAAGGGGGCTTTCCCCTTTTCTTTGGGTTGGCGGATGAAAGGAGAATTAGGTATTCATTAATTAATTGAAAATTGTCCTCCATCCTATATCTTTATATAGGTTCTCTTATTGGGTTTAGATCAAATCCAAACCTATATCCATTAACCCCAAAACCCAAACCAATAGCCTAAAGTTTGGTTCAAGACTAAACCATTCTTTGTTCAAAAACAAACCACTTGGTTCAATAATCAAATATCTTTTAATTAAAACCAAACTAATTTGGTTTATAAAACCAAAGAGGGTTCAATTCATCTTCAGAAGACGTGACCCATCCGCGCTTTCGTTGCACCAAACTCTTTCCATATTAGCCCTTCGTCTGGTCCGACCAGACTTAGAGTCTCTTGATCTGAGAATCCAATTCTTAAACTCGTTTTAAGTCTCTCGGATAAACTCATAGTGCATGTGACCTTATAAGTTCCCGGTTTATTAGCCATCCATAATTTACTATTAATTATGAAACGATCATGAGTGACACCTAGCAGTACATCATAATCCCCAATTAATAAGAAAATCATAGTTGATTCCAGAATAGTTTTGAACCCTTCATCAGCTACAATGAGTCATACTTCGTTTCTTTCACTCATCTTATACCCACTTTGTTCAGGACATAGTCTATGTGTTAGTCCCCACTAGACTGACTATGTAACACCTAGCCCAAGTTATATTTCCTCGTCCTGTGGATTTAAATTACTCAGACATGTGTCCAAGAGTACCATACTTTTGACATGTAATGCTTTGGTGAAAGACTTTGAGTAATAATCCTGATGAGTGATCATAGAGTACAATAAATCCTCTGCGGGCTATTCAAACACCTTCGGGTACTTTGAACTTATACCCAATCATCTTGGGTCCACACCTACAAGGAGATGTTTGCTTAAGATGTTAAAGTATAAGTCTCCATGACCAACATGACTTGATACCTCAAGTTGAAGGAAACTTACACTTAAGCTACAATGAGAACTTCATTGACATATCCATATATGTATAGACCCATATGAAGTCTCATGGCATGCCACTCCAATGAACTAGTTACCTTTAACTAGCATCCATGTTTAACTCTCGACATCCCAATCTCCAGCCAGTGAGGAATAGCTGTTGGATAAACCAAGGAGTATAACATGTACTAGTCTCACAGAATCCATGATATCCAAACTCATCAATTCATTTACTAAGGAAGGTTTCAATATATTCATAATTACACAGGTAGAGATGCTCACTAGTTGTGATCAATCACAAGTTTTCTCATGCTATGAATCGTATTGTGCACATTCAGTAAATGAGTTTAAGATCTAATTATACACATAAAACATGTGCACTCAAATAGTGAATCATTTATTGATCGAATAAATAATACATACCATAAGTTAATTGCCTTAGTAAATCTATCAAATATAACATACTCCCACTTGACCTAATGCCAATCACCATGGTATCCAATACCATAGGCCTCTACATGATTCTCAAACTTGTTTTGAGGTAGAGGTTTCGTTAAAGGATCCGCTAGGTTGCTTTCGATGAGAATTATCTAGATTTGTATCTTATTCCTACTTATGATCTTCCTGATCATTTGATAGCAGTGAAGCACATGTTTAGATCATTGATGAGATCTAGGTTCCTTGGTCGAATAAATAGCCTCATTGTTGTCATAGTAAACTGATACTTATTTTAACAATGCTTGAAACCACATCTAAGTTCCATAATGAACTTATCGATCCAAACCACTTCCATTGTTGCTTCAGAAGCTGCAATGAATTCCGCCTCATTGGTAGAATCCACATCAGTTTCTTGCTTGGAACCTTTCTAACTTATTGCATCTCCATTTAAGGTGAATAGGTATCTAGACTTGAACTTGGAAATATCCTTGTCCGTCTAGAAACTGGCATCAATATCTCCACGTATAATCATATCACTCCCTCCATATACTAAGAACAAATCCTTAGTACTTAAGGATCGCCTTGACAGCCACCCAATGATCTATGCTTGGATTCGATTGATATCTGCTCATGACACTCAGAGCGTATGATATTCCGGGCTTAGTACATAACATAACATACATAATTGATCCTATAGCTGATGCATATGAGATTTGACTTATATGAATCCTCTCGTCTCGTGTGCTCGGGCACATAGACTTTGAAAGGTGAATCCCATGTCATATGGGAAGATAAATTTTCTTGGATTCTTTCATGCTAAACCATTTTAGTACTTTATCTATGTATGTAGACTATGAAAGACTAAGCAACCTTTCCGATCTATCTCTATAGATATTAATTGCAAGGATATAGGTTGCTTCTCTCATGTCTTTCATGGAGAATGACTTGGACAATCAAACTTTAACTAATTGTAGAATGGGCATATCATTTTCTATAAGTAATATGTCATCAACATATAATACTAGGAACACGACCGTACTCCCAATAACCTTCATGTATACATAGGGTTTATTTGGATTTTGTGAGAAATCAAACTCTTTGTTGGTCACATCAAAATGGATATTTTAACTCCTGGATGCTTGCTTTAGTCCACAAATGAACTATTGAAGCTTGCATACCTTTTACTTATCAATAGATGTGAAACCATTTATCATATCTCAAATAGATTTCCATTGAGGAAAGTTGTTTTCACATCCATTTATCATATCTCATAATCATAATGAGCTATTATGGCCAGGAGTATCCGGATTTAAAGATACCATGTTTCAACGATAGTCTTTCTCCTCCAATCTTTCTTTGTAAGTAATCAAATTACCATCCAAACTTAGTTTTCATACATGGAATTCATTTCCTTTTTCATGGTCTTTGACCATGAGTCCCTTTCTAAACTTTTCAGAACATCTTCATAACTAGTAGGATCCTCATCCTCAATGAGTAACACATCTCTCGATTCACTTATGAGAAATCAATATCTCTTGGGAATTAGACATGCCCTACTAGATTTATGAAGTGACGATGTATGAATAGGTTCAGCCATTATCTCATCACTATAAGCAACAGGCTGTGAGCCTTAATTAGGCATCTCTTTTGTGTCTATTGGAGTAACTTAAACTACTCTTAGCTTAATTTTACGCCCACTATTTTCCTACAAGAGAAACTTTTTTTCTAAAAATATAGCATGCTTTGAAACAAACACCTTTTGTTCCAATGGATGATAAAATTGGTAATCTCTAGTTTCCTTAGGGTAACCAATAAATAAACACTTATCAGACTTAGCATCGAGCTTATCTGATACAATCCTCTTCACATAGGGTTCATTGATTTTAACCCCTGTGCCAGTGATGAAATCAGTAAAAGCAAGCCATCTAACCCGAGATGGTTTGTTCCTTGCAGTTTTATTGTGAAAGCTGATAATTGCCTGGCAATCCGTTCTGAGAGTAATTTCTTCTTTGTCCAGAAAGTGAATTTTCAATGCGTTCATAGTTTCCATAGCAGCATAGATTTCTGCGTCAATAACTGACTTTTCGGTGGGAAACTTGCCATGTGCATAAGCACAGATTCTTTCTGTTGTACGAGCATCAAATTTACTTTTCTTCCACTTGCATATACCTCCCCATCCACATATTGAACCGTCAGTTTCTAGAATAATGTAGGAATTCTCGGGTGGTATTTCTAAATCTGGTAACTGTTGTACCTGGGAGAAGTCTTCTCGTATAATGGGCCTAATTTTGAAGATAGGTTAGGTATATAAGTGCGAGCATAGTTTAATATACCTAGCCATGAGCGTAGCCCCTTCTTTTCTTTCAATTGTTCCTCCTGGAATTCTGTTATCTTTTTGATTATGTGAGGTTGCAGTCGCAGCCTTCCTTCACCAATTTCAGCTCCAAGAAATTCGATTCGTGGAACTGC
This sequence comes from Hedychium gardnerianum, assembly GCA_038050645.1. Taxonomy (NCBI): domain Eukaryota; kingdom Viridiplantae; phylum Streptophyta; class Magnoliopsida; order Zingiberales; family Zingiberaceae; genus Hedychium; species Hedychium gardnerianum. The sequence continues at coordinate 13,423 of JBBUKS010441305.1, forward strand.
TAATTTGCATTTAGTGGGAGAAAGGATCAAGCCGTTGTTCTCACATATTGCTAACATCTGCTCCAGATGCTTGATGTGCTCTGCCTCTGTCTTGGAAAATACAAGGATATCATCAATATATACAACAATAAAATCCTCTGTACCTCTGAAACAGTTGTCCATTTTGCGTTGAAATACAGCAGGAGCATTCTTTAAACCGAATGGCATTACTAGCCATTCAAATAAGCCTGAAGGGCAAATAAACGCTGTCCATTCAATTGAAGAAGGATCCATGGCAACTTGGTGAAATTCTGATTTAAGATCAAATTTGGAATAGATCTTAGAGTTACCTACCTTCTTAAGAATAGTATTAATACCTGGGAGACTGTACTGGTCTTTATATGTGTTATCATTGAGAGTTTTATAGTTGAAGACCATTCTCTCCTTGCCTTTAACTTCTTTCTTCGTCACGGGGTCACAATATGTACCTGATTGAACTATCATAGCCATAGTTCTATGACGACTTGTAGATGACCTGATGACATTCATTTTCCACAGAGCCTCTACATGCTTTTCAAAGGACTTCTTCATATTGGGAGTGACATGGGATAGGGCTTATCCTGAATGGTGATGTCTGGATTAATAATTTCAATTTTGCAGACTATCTTATTCTTCTCCCAATGTTTTAATGGATTATCCCCAATAAAGCCTTGAGCCTTAAGCCTTGTCAATAACCTACCATGTTTTGCAAGTATATTTTGATTGGAAATACTGCTGTTAAACAATACCTGCTCCTTGATTTGTATATATTCTTCCTCATCGAGACCTAATTCCTCAATAGCGGAGGACGTTGTCTGATTCATGACAATAGTTGTAATATTTTTGTAGAAGGTAACATGATTACCTTCTATGCGTACACCTCCTTGCATACTCCTTATAAAATTGCATCCCAAAACCATTTGGATGCCTTCACCTAGAGTCATGTCAAATGAATATGTAAAAGGAATTCTGAATTTATTCTCACCAATAATCATTTGCCCATTTTCAATTTCCAATTTGCCGACTGTTTGGAATTGACTCCGTTTATAATGACTGTATAGGAGTTTTGCTCTAAGGCTTGGCTTGGAATAGACTTCTTGTCAATACAACATGATGTAGCTCCTGTGTCTAAGATAGCATTGACAGAAAAAGGAGGCACATTTGGTATGTCAAAATTAATAGTCATGTTGTATAGCCGGCTTACCGACCTTTTCTGGTGATACTGTCCATCTGATATTTTTGAAACAGTATGTTCTTCCAGAAATGTGACTTCCCATTCACCTTCCTCGGTACCTTCACCACTTGAGTTGCCAGTACCCGTCAGACACTCGGTTGCTACGATGCAAGATCTTCGAGAGTGTATAGTCCCCTATGGAGATTCATAAGTACTGAAGGCAAAATATTTATTTTTTTCAACTATCTTAATTATTTAACATTTTTTGTTTGTAATTTTATGATAGTTCCATATTTCTATATGTGTTATTCATGAGATTAATAGAATCATGAATAATCATTGGAGAAATGATTCTATGACATATACAAGCACTTTAACAACCATAAAAGAGCTTTGGTGGAGCGAATTTACATTATATCCCCTTCATTTTATATATGAAATAAAAGTGAATATATAATCAATGGTTGTTTTTCCATTACAGCGGTCATTCACTTGGGACCCTATTGAGGAGTTGGAAATCAGGAAGATTTTCAAAAACAAAATCTGGCGATCACATCCGGCATGTACTTAATCATGTGAAGACCAGGGAGAAAAAGCCACCCTCCATCACCAAGGAAAATTGGACTAAAATCTCCAATTATTGGGCAACTGAGGAAAGTAAACTAAGGAGTTAACATAATAAAACAAATCAAGTTTATAATTCTGGAAACTCATCTGCAACATATGCGGGGGGCTCTATCAATATTGATGAGCATACTCGCAGATTGGTAAATTTTCAAACTCTCCCGCTATTTTTTTAATCTATTCATACTATTATATTATTTCTAACAATATTTTTTTAACCAAGAAAATTGGGTGGGAGCCATTATTTATAGACACTTTAACCCGCATATTTCAAAAAGAAGATAGGAATTGGAGCGGGGATAGAGCTAAATCAGTCAAGGTTTGGATTAATCTTTGATCTTAATTTATAACTTTGATACAAGCTGAGTTATGTACTTGCTCTCTCTTTACAGTATATGCATTTCTATTATATCTAATTAAGATTATATGCATTTTTAAAATATTATTATTTTATTTTAATTTTTCTTATTACAATACATGATAAATATGATGAGCTAGAGGAACAGAGAAATTCGCAAGCTACTAATGAATCTAGCGGATCTGAGTTCTCCATTGGTAATAATTTGGATTTATGACTGAAGGTGAATGGGAGATCGAAAGGGGGAAGGATATTGGGAATGAGTTCTTTGAGCAGGACCCATAGAGTTACTAGTACATCTTCTTCCACCTCACCAGCAATAAGGACACAAATTAATAACTTAACTGATGAAGTTATCTCATTGAAAGGGAGACTCACTCAAACAGATCAGGATATGATTCAAAGAGAATAAGAAATGAGGCAAAGAGATCTAGAAATTAGCCAACTGCACCAACAACAGGACTTAATATTGCGACATCTTCAATTAGCCTCCGCTCCAAGTCAGATGCCTCCGGCTTATGGTGCCCCTGATGGTGACGACGACGATGATGATGGTGGTGGTGGTGATGGTTGTTCGTGATTTTGTTTATGTATGAATGTTATTTGTCTTAAAATTAGTATTTTTTACATTTACTTTTTTATAATTTTGATTAATACTGTTAATTTGTTTTGAACAGGGTTGGTGGAAATTGATCTATGTCGGAGGAAGTAAGACTTTACATATTAAGTTTTGTGTTAGTTTATAAAATTTCCTTTCTTGTTTGTACAAATACTTTTTATTTGTTTTAATGTAGGAAAAGAAGAAGAATGAAGAGAACGAAGATTTTTTGAGATGCTTGTATGGGATATATATTTTCATTTGTATTTAGTTGTTGAACTTGGAGAATGTTAGATATTTTCATTTGTATTTAGTTGTTGACTTGTATGGATTTGACATGTTTGTTTTGACTTATTTTGGATATGTTTCATTTTGGATATGTTTGTTTTTGAATTGTATGATTGTGTTTGAATGTTAAATAAGATGTGTATGTTGATGCTAATTAGGATGTGTATGTTGATGTTAATTAGGATGTGTAAATAGGATGTGTATGTTGGATTTGGTTTGGATGTGTAAATAGGATGTGTATGCTGGATTTGATTTGGATTTATATTAGATGTTATGTATTATGTATACATAATAAATTGCTAAAATAGACATTTTTTTGAAAAAAAAAATTAATATTTTACGATAAATTTGACAATGAAAATGGATTCGCTGTCAAATTTTCATAAAATTACTGTACATCATAATTCTACGACGAAAATAGATTCGTCGCAGATTTGTGTTTGATAAATTTTACAATGAATTATTTTTTCATCATAAAATAGCAATGACTTTTGCAATGAATAAAAATTCATTGTAGAATTTGTGACGAATTCACATCTTTTTGTCGTAGAATTTTGCGATGAGCTATTCATGATGAAAAATATTTTGTCATCAAATTCGTCACAAAATTTTTTTGCGATTTTTTTTTTATGATATTCATCGTAAAAGTCCTATTTTTTTGTAGTGTAATATTATTGGTACAATACCTAAGAAATCTTTTTTGATGTACGTCGATGGGGAGAAAATAATTTAAATTTGAAACCTCAATTCTCTAACGGTTAGTTTTCTTGACTTTTACCTTAGAATACAACTCTCTAAAATGATAGACATTATAAATAAGTGGGGTTTAAAAGATAGATAGAGAGAAAGGATTGATGCATGCAATTAAATAAGATGAAAGGATAAAAAAATTGATATGGAAAATATTTAATGGGCAAATCTTAATTGGTTCTGGTCGATTTAGATTTAATTTGATAAGATTTGTATTTTAGTTTGTGGTAAGAGTTGATTAGGTTAGATGTGCATTATATTACTTAAAAGTAGACACACAACATCATTTGATGTGACTCATATGAATTCTTTAATTTATGGACGGTGAAACATGCCCATAATTCTTATATCACAATTCACAATCATTCAATCAGCCTGAATGCTCCGAAATGCAAATGCTGGTACGAATTGTATTCTTTATTAGCCCCAACCGAGAATTTGAAGGAGAAGACCATAAAAGTAATCGAGAACTGAATACTTGGGGAAGGATAGAAAAGGATGGGCCATCTTATGTAGAAAGAAATCAGCTGTAGGGATGACAAAGAATTTTATCAAATTAAATATATAGAATGGATTGATGATTAATATATAAAATATTATTATCATAAAATTTAAGAGTTAAATTTTAACTAGTAGTTAGGTTTCTGTCATCCTCCATACATTGGTCACTATCCGGATTAATAAATTAGCTTCCGTAATTTACTTTCGTCTTGTTGATTCTGGGACAAGCGGACGGGAGTCTTGAGACGAGCGTTTTGCCTTTAGCCATATATATATATACAAAATTTTGATACCCTGCACACCGCGACAGTGGGCGATAGTTGATGTGGGCACCTGACGTGGTCAAAACCAAGTTTTTCTTCCTTCTCACTTCTTCGCACGGGATTTATTTGGCCACGATTCTCCATACAATCTCTCTTCCTCTCCTCTCTTCCCCCTGTATCCTTAAACCCTAAATCTATCGTCGTCCGTCATCGCCTCTCCTTGAGTCCTTGGTTGTCGACGATTATTCTCACGGCATCGTGCTGGTATTTCCTTGCTCTTGATGCTTGTTGCCTTACTCGCTGCTATCGCTTTCTTAAGCATGTGC
>JBBUKS010441518.1:0-18320 GCA_038050645.1 Hedychium gardnerianum
GTTAAACCTATCCAACACTTTCTCCACATAGCTACGTTGAAACAATCATAATCTCCCTATAGTCCTATCCCTGTGAATCTTCATCTCAAAAATCTTCTTGGCTTCGTCCAAATCCTTCATGTCAAATTCTTTGCTCAACAACCTCTTCAATTTATCGACCTCTTCCATCTTCTTTGCAACAATCAGCATCTCATCTATGTATAGTAATAAAAAAAAATAGTGATTCATCCTCCAGGCTCTTCACATATAATCAACAATCGTACTCACATCTCTTATAGTCGTTTTGAATCATGTATGTATCAAAACGCTTGTACCATTGCCTAGGAAATTGCTTCAATCCATAGAGTGATTTCTTCAACAAACAAACCAACCGCTCTTGTCCGAGCTGACTAAATCCTTCAGGTTGTGACATAAAAATTTATTCTTCCAAATTCTCATGAAGAAACGTCGTCTTCACATCCATTTGCTCTAGATGCAAATCATGATGTGCCACCAAAATTAACACCGCTCTGATTAACGTATGTCTCACCACTGGAGAGAAAAAATCATCATAGTCAATTTCCTTCCTCTGTGAGTACCCCTTTGCTATCAAACGAGCCTTGAACTTCACTTCTTCTTTCTCAGACATTGCTTCATTTTTCTTGAATATTCACTTGTACCTTATAGCTCATTTTCCCTTAGAAAGTTTCACTAGATCCCACGCTTGGTTCTTATGCAACGACTTCATCTTTTTTGCCATATCACTCATCCAATTATCCTTCTCAGAACTGTGTACCTCCTCCTGAAAAGATGTAGGGTCTCTGCTACTAATGATAAAGGCATAAGATACCAAATCCTCGAATCCATATCTGGTGAGTGGCTTTATGACTTGTCTCGTCTTGCCTCCAACAATAGTGTGATGATTTGTGTGCCCCGAGCTAGTATCATCAGAGTCATGAGTCTCTAGCTCCACCTACACAACATGATCTTTCTCCTTGTTGTTGTTCTATGGTGTTTCCTTTCTTTCTTCTCCCTGAGTATGTTGTAACATTATATTCTCGTCAAATATCACATCTTTGTTGATCACCACCTTGTTTGTCTTAGGATCCCAAAGTTTGAAGCCTTTAACTCCTTTCTGATATCCTAGAAAAATGCACTGCTTTGACTTCGAATCCATCTTTGATTTTTCTTCACTAGATATATGCATATAGACCGGGCATCCAAAAACTCAAAGATGAGAGTAATGCACCGGATTTCTTGTCCACACCTCCTTTGACACTTTGCCTTCTAGTGTTACTCTTGGTGATATATTAATCAGATAGCATACCATGATAACCACTTTCACCCAGAAATTCTTTGCTAGCCCTGCATTTAGCCTAAGACATCCTGCATTCTCTATGATTGTCATGTTCAACCTTTTCACCACACCATTCTGTTGTGGTGTCCTATGAATCGAGAAATATCTCATAATTCCATATGGCTTACAAAATTCTTGAAACTTTGAATCCGTGTACTTAGTCTCATTGTCTAACCTAATGCATTTGATCTTTTTTCGGTTTGGTTCTCCACTTTAGTTTTCCACAGTTTGAACTTCGAAAAAGTTTTTGACTTGTGACGTATGAAGTATACCCAGACCATTTGTGAATAATCATCAGTAAAACTCACAAAGTACAAGTGTCCTCCATGTGATGCTACATTAGCCGGTCCCCAGAGATCCGTATGTACATAGTCCAGAATCTCCTCCGTCTTATATGTTGTTGTCTTGAATTACACCTTGCTCTGTTTTCCAAGAACACAGAATTTATATAATTCAAGTTTGCACGTCTTGACGCCCTTCATCAAATCTCTCTTGTGAAGTTCTAGCATCCCACGTTCACTCATATGCCCTATTCACATATGCCATAAGATCGTACTGTCTGATTTAGATTCCACCGCGGAAACTCCACCTACAATCATAGTCTCTACCAACTTGTTGATGTTCTCTGTTAGCTTTTATCCTTTCATTACCGTCAGAGCTCCCTTGCTGACCTTCATCACCCTGCTCACTGACTTGTAACTACAACCAATACCATACAGTGTGCCTAGTGAGATCAAATTCTTCCTCAAATATATCTGACATCACATAGAGTTTTGATCACACCATCAGACATCTTGATTCTGATGTTCCCTATGTCGTTGATTCTGCAAGATGCATCGTTACTCATCAACACTGAACCAGAATTCACTGCCTTATAAGTGTCAAATCACTCATTGTTTGACGTCATGTGATATGAATACGTAGAATCTAAGATTCATGCATTTGTCAGCTGCTCTAAACTCGATAAAACTGATAGCATATCTCTGTCATTACTCTCTAAATATTCCTCTTCAACAATGTTTGCAGATTTCGTCGAACTATTTTTATTCTCTACAACATTCTTCTTTATCTCTAGACAATCTCTCTTCATATGACATTTTCCTCTTATAGCACGTGATCATCTTCTTCCTTCTTGACTTAGAACGAGCTTTGTTATAGTTATTCGATCCATGTCAAGACTTGCTTCTATTACGCTCTTGGTTGCTATTTTAACACAAGTCCTTCTCCCTGAGAAACTTCATCGCTTGCTTTCTTCCTTTGATGAAAACCTAGCAATGCACCTGTGACCTCCTCCAATTTAAGAATTTCCTTACCCCATATCAAAGTCGTAACCAAATTTTCATACGTAGAAGATGAAGGTAGAGAATTCAACAATATCAGTGCTTTGTCTTCATCCCCGATATTCACATCAACTTGCTTCAAATCGCTCATGATCTAGTTGAATAAGTTGATGTGTTGGCTCAGATCGGTTCCCTCTGTCATTTTCAGTCCGTATAACTTTTGCTTGAGATATAATTTGTTTGTTAATGACTTTGACATGTATCGACTTTCCAGCTTTTGCCAAACTATCGCCAGTGATTTCTCGTTCATAACATGATACATCACTTTATCCATAAGACAAAGCCTAATTGTTGCCTTAGTCTTCACCTAAAGTTCTTCCCAATCTGACCTCTCCATGCTTTCTAATTTCCTTTCTCCTAGTGTCTTCACCATCACTTGTTGCACCAACAAGTCCTTGACCCTCCTCTGCCATAATTTGAAGTTCTCGATCGGTTACGTCAAACTTCACAATATCAAACTTCGCAAAAGACATCCTCAATATGTTCAAGAAATCCGTCAAACCTTATTCTAATACCAATTGTTACGAAAATAAGGACAACACCTCTCAACTTCTAATGCGGAAGAAGAAGATGAGCGAAAGAGATTGCACGGAGCAACGAGACAAAGATGCACAAGAAATAGCAAACACAAGGAAGAAGAAGAGGGAGAAGAATTACCGTGGTTCGGCGGCGTGCCTACTCCACGAAACGGCCAAAGTTTTATTAGAATTTTCTCTACAAAATTCTCAAATAATAGGTTTATAATGATCCCTATAAATAGTATCCAAAAACCCTAGCATGTCAAAACATATCCGAAAAAAATAACAAAATTTTATTACAGAAAAATCGTAATAGAATTCTGTTACAGAAAAATCATAATAGAATTTTTCCGTCATTTCCTACAAGGACAATCGTGCCTCCTGGACACAGTCGTGTCAATCTCTTTTTTTTTTATCGGTGACATTCTCGCATTGATCTTCACTCAGATATGTGTCATCTGTTGATAATAGTCACCATTAATCTTCATGTAATCCTCTCAAGATGCATGGAGGGGCTGCAAAGAAGCTGAGATCTTCTATGTTCATCAACTTGAATTCCCATAAAGAACTTATTCACACCTTGGAATACAAACTGATACGGACTGCTAACTAATTAAATCCCATCTATCTAAGAATTAAGTTGATCTTCTTGATGTTTCAACTTATTTTCTTTAATAAAATACACTACAAATTAAGATAACGATCAAGATTAAGTAATGACTGCGACCCACCCTCAATCAGGACTTGCAAGAAGAGGTCAAGAACAGCACGCGTAGAAGAATTGTCACTGACTTTGATTTAAATTAACGTAAATATTGCTAGAGAACCTGTCGTTGATGCTAACATTTGAGTGTGAGATCTTTGGCTAGCTCTTACTGCAAGATATATCGAACTCATTCTTCTCTGTTTTCCATGACATCGACGTGTTGGTTTGGGAACCTACGAGCTTACTTTCTGAAAGAATGGCTGTAAATTTATCACATGCTCTGTGGGAAAAGAATGGTTATCATTCGTAAGAAAATATACTCATTGAAAAGTCTGTTAAAAACAGATTGTATTCACGTGTTTCAGAAATTCCGGAATCATGAAAGAAGAAGAAGAATAAGAAGCTCGGTGGTTCGTCAGAGCAGCAGCAGCAGCAGTCCTCAGCCGGCCACCACCGTCGTGGCGGCGGCGCAGACCACCGGAAATCTTGCTCCGTTTCTAACTCTGAGTTCCTCATTGCTGTTCCTGGATCAAAATTCCAACTTGCCAAACAGGCAGGAGTACCTAAGGCTGGGTCAACCGAAGTCATTTCACGAGTGTCTTTTCTGAATGATGTCTTGGTGGAGCATGAGCTCAAATGGAGGAAGGAGAGCTTGTAGAATTCAAAGCTTTTGAGTTTATTAAGCACTTCCAACCTTTGACTACTGTAAATCAATTCTCATTTCTGGCTTTGATTTTTCTCACGTCGGCCATGAAATTGACAAATTTCTTATAAATATTAATATATCTGTAGAGATGCATGGAAGACTTGGTCTTAGTGATTTATGCAGGTTTATCGTTGAATCAATGGCAGCAGTTCATCAGCATAAATTAATGCGTGCAAACATGAAGCAGATATATATATATATATATATATATTATGAGAATTGAACTTGACTATTTCATCCAACTGCAACCTACTTCTTCTGAAATGATCGTTCAGGTCGCTGATGCCAGCAAACTGATAATGACTAAAAATCAAAGAGGTGACTTTTTTAATCATTAGAGTGGCGTTTATTTTGGTTTTAAAACAAATGTCAAAAGGTTTTCTATCCGAAGTAGTCGGTCATAAAAGTCCAAAGAATTTATTGAATAATAATTTGTATAATTATACAAAGATTTTTTTTTTCTTTTTGACTGACGGATAAAAGTGCAATATTTAAAGTGAGTTTACAAAACTAAATCTGATAGAAAAATTAGGTGGACGATAGCCAGCTGCAATTGTCTCATTCGTCTGTCAAGCAACACTGAAACGCAAACATAAATGATATCTAAATTAAGATTGCTAGTGGAACACCTAAAGCCTTAATTTTCTAAGTTAGATCCTGGCAGAGGGGTCGTCTTAATTTGTTCTTTGTCAGTTGTTGGCAGCTTCATCTAGATACTACTCTGAGTATTTATTACTGATATCAGAGTATTTCTTGGCATCATCTGCATCAAATTCATCCATTTTCTGATTCTTGATAAGTGGTGAAGAAGGTGAAGAACAGTAAAGTTACATGAAGTATTTGATGATCAAATTAAAGACAAAATTTGTGATGCTATTAATTTCGTTCTTCGAGATTCGAATTTTTTGTTTCTGTTTTGTTATAGACAAGATCTCGAAGTGAAACGTTTGGGAAAGGAGAGAAATTTCTAGCCTAATTAAGCAAAATATTGCTACAAAGCTTCTACGCGCTGTTTCTTAACCGGCACCGGCGGCGCTGGCGAGGGAATTAGCTCCGCGTTCTCATTGTTCCTCTTTCCTGTTCCAGCGGGCGGCGGAGGCATAATGCTTGCGATCTCGACGCCGAAAAGTCTCACGACTTGGGCCGTCGGGATTGCCGCGCTGCGGCGGCGGCCAGAGGCGGCGACGGCGTCGATGAATAGTTGCTTTTCGGGGCCGGTGGACCGCTCGAAGGAGACGACGTCGCCGGCCTCGAGGCCCTTCTCCTTCACGAAACGGCTCCAGCCTTTGGTCAGCACGTAGCTCTGGCTGCTGTTCCAGTATGAATACCGGAAGCGCCACATCTTACCGGCGGCGTCCTCGAAGTTCAACAGCAAGCCCTTCCCGTCCTCGCTCCCGCCGCCGCCGCCCGTCCTGGGGAGCGGCAGGTACTTCTCAGCGTGCTGCTTCGGTATCACCAACCGGTTCAACTTCCCCACGTCGCTCGGCGTCACCGCCTTGTCGAATAACCGCTGCCGCCTCTCCGCCCCCGAGGCGCCCGCCGCCGCCGCCTCCTCAGCGCGAGCGACCACCTCCATCTTGCCACGACCGCCCATCGAGCGCTTGCTCTGCCTCAACTCGTCGAGGTACGTGTGCTTGCGGAGCATGTCGACGACCTCGGCCTTAGAGCTCGAGGAGAGGAAGCAGAGCTCCGCCGCGTCCTCATCGTCGGCCTCGCTCAGCGGCCGGAAGTTAGTCACCGCGTCTCGGCCGCGGAACCGCTGCGCGGCGGCGTCGTAGGCCCGCGCCGCCTCCGCCTCCCCGTTGAAGGTCCCGAGCCACACGCGCTGGTGCTTCTCGTAGATCTGCGCGCCCCACCGCCCGTTGGGCTGCGGCACCACGCCCTTGTACCGCGACGACGGCAGCTTCCCGCGCGACGAATGCACCTCCATGCCCCCCTCCGGATCGATCACGTCGCTCGCGCCGCTTCCGGCTACTTCCATGAATTCCAAACCGTAGGGACTACAAGGCCGCTGAGAAAGACCTGAAACTGTAACACTGCATTTAAGAAGAACATAGGAGCTTCCTGTGTAGTAAATATAATGGATAGCTAGGCAGCTTCTTGTGGATCTTGTGGTGCAGTGGTTTCGGTGGGATATATACTGATTCTGTGGGTCAACTCGAACTCATCTATGGTGAGAAGAAGCTTCTTTTAAATAATAATAATAAATATAATAATTAATTAGATCGGATGATAACATCATATTTGGAATCATTAGGATAAATTAAAAAATATTAATGAAGAGATGTGTAAATGAGAATTTTTTTTAATTATATATCATAGTTAGATTTAAATATTAATTTGGTGGCTGAGTTTCAAATCTTTATACACAGTGAAACTACTTACATTAATGGTTTTGCATAGGGCCGGGGGAGGCAAGTTGCTGAGCAAATGGTGGAGAAAAAGTGTGGACCATCATGCTTGAAGCTTCTCTTTATCTATTTAAAGTTCATCCCCCCTGAGCTCCAGACATGGCTGCTGTTGCTGGCTGAAGTGGCTAGTGATCTCCATTCCTCATATTTTAGCAGCAATGAATCTCAATGGGTACCTGTCTAAGCGTGTTGGGTTCTCCTGAGCCACTTATACTTTCAATTAAAAATAAGAGGTGGAATGTCCTTCAAGTTAGAGTGGTAAATGAACTCATTATGGTAAAAGGTGAAACAATGGTAAATGAACTCAATATTTATGGATAAATTTAATATATATAAAATTAATTAAATAAATAAATTCAAATTATTCATTAAACTAAATAAATAAATTATATTGAAAGTTCGATGACATTTAAATGAATTAAATTCAAGTCAAACTAAGCTCCTAAAAAAAATTAAGCTAAATTTAAATACCGCGAGAGAAATTTGAGTCGGCTCGATTGATTTAAGGCCCTTCTTCGGGTCCTTCATACCTGTATAGATTGCCACAAAATAAACATGTGTGGCATGAAAGAGGATAAACTCGGACATCCTCATCCGTAACATGAAAGAGGGACTTCAGGCAGGTACCAACTTGTGTTCCTGCATAATTTCCATGACGGCAATTGATTGAATGGGCCTGCGCTAGTAGATTATTCAGAAAAGAAAAGTATGACAAATTGCTGACCATTGAGGAAAAAGAATAAGCAGCAAAAAGGGGGGGAAATGACAGTAATGGAAGAAAAAGAAGCCTTTTCAGGAATAATTAAAGCATGGTTTTGTTAGAACTGCATACTACTCTTCAATCTTTTCGTACAGAAAAGAGTGTCCATAGATTGCAAATCCATGAGCTTGATATTGTTCTTCCTGAATTATGTGGGGGGAAAAGAAAGTAAATTGATTTCTGTCCTGTTTGCTCACGGCTGCTTGCTTTCTTTTCGCTCTCTGAGGACGTACTGACGAAGCTTATCTTGATGAGTAGTGAATGATGAATGTGTCATGCTTTCCAACGTTGATAGAGAAACATAAGTTTCTTGGGAATCTTTTGGGGGCACTTTAATCTTGTCCTTGGTTAGATATCCTTCACATCCACGTGGGCAGGCAATGAAGGAACTGATTGACTGATTCCATGTTCCTCGTGCATGGTTAGAAATGTCTACGTGATTCTGAACCACAGGTTTCCAATGAAAAGAAAAAAACAACAGCATCATCTGGTCAAAAGTTGTATATTGCTTCTAAAGAAAGTTAGTTTTCTAAAATTTGAGGCAAATATCAGACAAAGAAACAAATGTAAATAGAAAGAACAATTTCATTTTAAAAAAGAAATAATATATGAACAGCAAGATGGACCATAAGACAACCTAAATGTACGTATAATCTCCCTGAAAAAGACACACTGTTGACGGTTTCTAGACACATCGTATTTTTCTTTTAGATTTCAGTGCATTTTTGTGTGGCACTCACACACAAATGGGAATCAATTGACCTGGTTTGCTTTCGGCCTACCTCGTGACCGAACCAGTCCTTTTCGTCCACCAAATTCTCTCCTAACCAGTTCCAATTTCCAACTATGAAACAGCGATTCGACGTGGTTTTATTTGTGCCTTCTGCCCTTTTCATTTGGTCCTTTTCTCCACTGGCTAACTGGTTGATACTATCAACAATTAAGTTGGTGTTTCATGTGTCCCCCCAGGGCATCATTCCTCATCCCTGTCATGGCTTTATTTGCTATTTGCCCAAGTTTCCATTTGTATAGTATTTCTCATCCACAATCAAGCAAAATTCGAGCTTCCAACTGTTTGAATCCAGCAAGGGCTCAAATCGCGTGGTACCGTCGCCATAATTTTCATTGTGCGGCGTTAATCAATTCGCCATAAGAATTATGGTTGCGTGCTCCCAGTCAACAGAAACATGGCCCAATTTGCAACTTGACTTTCTTTTTTTCTCTAATAAACTAATACTTCGATCGGAATAGTTTACTACTACTTGGGACAACAAATTGATTGCTAAAAACAAGGTAATGGTCAAGATGTCACACTTTGCAACTTGCAGTGTGGAACTTAATTGCTGGCCACAATAAGGTCAAATTGTGTGGATGGTTTTCCATTGGTGATTTCAGTCAATGTTCTATCATGGACCAATTCATTATATGAGATTTTTTCCCCCCATTAAAACACATAAATTTAATCTTATAGAAAATGTCAACAAATTGAAGTAGCAATAACACATAGGAATTAATACTTGCTCTCTACTAAACATGAATGTAGTGAGTAAATATACCTCCTCTTGGATTGGTGTTCTGGAAGAGCTCAGGGAGATGGGCATTGTTTTGCTTGGTCCTCTGCGAAATCTCATGATTTTTCTTTGTCTTTAACTTAAAGTCAACGCCATGAACCTCTGCCATTGCTCGCCTCTTGGAAGTGTTGGTAGCAGGCTTCATGGCATCCTTTGATACATTAAGAGATATGTTGAGAAATATCCAGTGACAACTAAATTCAAGTAGAAAGCTACCTGCAAGTCTTCAAGAACAGAAGGATATGCTTTTTTGACATCCACAACTTGCAGCCCCCTCCGGGTATTTCCTTATCGACGAGAGCAGTTGACCTTTTCCTTTCTAGTCATGCTTGAAATTAAGATCATTGAATCCTCACTTCCCAACAAATTTGTGAAACTATTAATTGTTGGCAATACAGGTTACTGAATTTCACACAGGAAGATAGATTCAGAACAAGGAAAGATGAATTGAATAACTAAGCCCATAGTAATGGGAGTTTTAAACATGACTGCAATATGAGAAGCATGTAGCAGCAGACATTGTAAAATATCAGCACCTCCTGTCATTCACAATCCAAGCAAGGTTGTTATTCATCTCCCAAACCAGTACATAGACTAGCTCAATTTTGACACTAAAGAAAGAAATCAAAAGTCAAGAGGGAAGAAAGTGAATAAGAAGATTATCAGACTTGCTGTCGTATCTAGGAACTGTTGACTCGCTATCATACATGGAATAGGTTACCTGGTCAGCCAGGAGATCCAGAAGAGAGGCAAGGATTAAAGAAGAGAAGAGGAAGCATGTAATCACTAGCTACTAGGTTCAAACTACCAAACAATAGATATCACCTGCAACGATAAAGCATAAAATAACAACATTAACAGCAACCATTCAACCTAAAATAACCCTATGATTGTAACAACTTACAAACCAATCAGAACTTTAAAAACTAAGTAGTACATCTGAGTGAGCTAAACATCTAATTGTAAAGAAATAATAACTACTAAGGACATTACAGAACTACAACCAAAATCAACAACAAAATTTGCAAAGCTAAATAGAAATATCTAAGTGTATATCACCTCTAGCTATCATTTCATGCCTCAACAACTCAGTGCTGTCTAAGAACAAAGTTCCTATCAGATCTGGACATAACAACGACAATAGAAACCAAGAAAAAAAATCTTCAGTAGGGTAAAGGAAAGTATCAATGCGTGCATAATATTTATGTAAATCTCCACAAATACAAGTGAAACAATGTCTGCTGATTACTAATATACTACCAAATCCCAAATCAATCAGAAAATCAAGAGGGTGTTTTGACCATTGGATTCTCCTATACACACCTACCGACACCTAATTGGTACCAAATGCCTACTCAGAGAACAACTATGATGACAGTATGCCTCCAACACCCAGAATTAACAACTAGAATGCATCACTGTTAAAATGCCCGTGCTTGCGACAAACTATATGTCTAGGCTCATAAATACAATTGGTAGCAACAACAGAGACGTACCACTATGGCAATATGAACATTATCCTACGAGAATAAATAACCACAACAGAGCTTAACCCAGTCGATTACGATCATTAACACTCACTGGGCCATGGATTCGGACTTGAAGCCGACTATCCTCGCATCCAACCGGTCAACTATTCTCGCTGAAGCACAAAAACCGTAGCATAGTCGCTGCAGCCTAAACGTGACAAGAATTGACCCCACGCGGAACATTCACAAGATAAGACCTAATTGCAAAAGAAAGAAAAAAAATACAGAGTAACTCGATCTGAACACTCACCAACAGTGTTCTCGACGCCGGAAACAATAATCGATCACACTGTCGATCGATCAATCCTCCGTCATTAAAATTATCTAAAGATAATCAAACCAACACAAACACACAGATAAATGACAAATCTTCCAATCCACCGAGAAAAAAAAAAGCAGGGCAAACAAAAATTAAAACTTGGGTCGACAATGACCAAAAGAGCAAGGCGGCTAGACGAAAACCGACGGAAAATCCATGGAAACAAAGACAGACAGAGATACAACTTGAACGTACAAATGCACTCTGGAATTGAACTCTATGAGCGCTTCTTCCGCGCCTCTCTCGATCACATGTCCTCAGCCAACGGGAACTCGACAACCGCAAGCGAAGAAGATCATCGCTTCCACCACCCGCGTCCCTCGCATTACCAGAAGATCATCGCTTCCACCACCCGCGTCCCTCGCATTACCACTCTGCTCGCTCAAGAGGCGTTGGAAGTTGCCGCCGATCGGCCTTAGTTTTTCTTGGGCCCCGACGTGAAAGCGATAGATTAGCAAGGATCCAGCACGTTCTGCCTCCTTTAAAATAAGCCCAACTTCCTACGATTCAGATTCAATTGAACCGGTTCATCCAAACCGTCCAATTTAGCCCGAATAATTATCCGGCCCAATTCGAAAAAGCCCAATAAAAGCATCTATTTCCTGATCCAGCCAACATATTTTCTTTTTAATATTTACTGATTTTATTTTATTTTTAAAATTATAAGCTAAAAAAAATAATTGCCAAACAAGCCTACTATATCATCTTTAAGTTGTTTGACAACATTTTAATTTTACATATAAGATGAATAAATAAATTTGATAAATTTCTTTAACATTAGCACAAATGAGCATAATAATTTATACAAACATTTTGTAAAAACAATTTGTAACTATGATTATGTTAAATATGATTTTACAGATGCTTACCGTTTGTAAGCAAACAATCAATCAATCAAAGTAAAACAATTGATGCTAAAAAAGATTGTAGTTTTCCAGTAAATCATACTAGAAAAATATTATTGTGTGTTAATATTCTCAGTTTATTCTAACACACTTGAAGGTCTTAACGACTTCAAACTGACAATCTTTCTTGAAAGAAGCTACAATGCAACTAGGTTTGTGGAGACTTGGAGGGTAATAAACTGATTGATTCATTGAGAAGTAACTGATGAGAAAAGCCTGTTTAATGCAATAAAAAAAACTCCATGTTTCTGCTTATAGACTGCATTCGCACAAAGAAATATTGAAGAAGCAACGAAGATCTCGTCGATCAACCTCACATCCATCCTTTTGAAAGCATCAGACACAGATTTACAATGGAATATGCAGAAAAGAGAAGAGATTAATTAACAATTGTTAGTATAAGGATCGTAAAAGAATGTTATTTCCCAGCAAAGCTTAACTGGTTTGTTACAGCTTCTCACAATCTGAGTTACTGAATAAAAAGATGCAACTGTATTCCATTGATTGAGCTTGATAATTGAGAAATATATTGGCTGAAGAAGAAAGGAGTCAGATGTCTAATTAAGGAAGACACGAAGGAACAAAGTTCCATATCTACCTGAATTTTCTGATCCTTTCAAGTTTCAATCATCCAAACTTTGACAATAAGCAGCAAAGTCATTGACGAAAATGAAGGAATTGCCAATCTCATAAACACATCGGGAACTAGAATGGTTTGAATCTATAAACCTGTTTCGATCTTTTCATTTAAATCTTAACCATATCAGCGTAAAAATTGTGCAACGATATCGCTCAACTTCATCCGATCTCCACATCTTTGCATACAGAAAATGACCAAACAGAAACTGAAGAAACAAAGTCAGTGATCAAATCGACCTTCACCCGAATCCAATCGCTTACCCGCGCTCAGCCGCCGCCGCCGCCCCGTGCTCCGCTTCCATGGCTGCAGCACAGAATCCCTGAACCTAGAAGGCATTGTCGATTCCCTTCTATTCCCTTTCCGCTTCAACCCTTCTGCAACTCCGCCGCCCAATCCTTCCTCCCTCACCTCTTTCCTCTCCTGCTTCGCCCCCGCCTCGCCGTCTCCGCCTCTTCCAGCGTGCTCCTCCTCGAAAACTCTGTCCCCAAAGACTTCGATCGCAGCGAGCACCAGAAGGTCGAGCCCCTCGCAGCGGCTCGAGGAGTCGTCGGAAGCAGGAGAGTAATTGGAGGAGGCAGACAGGCACGAAGAGGGATTGCGATTGGAGCTCAAAGGGGGAGACTTTGACGCACGACTTCTCACCGGGAGTGGGCTTCTTGCGGGGGTCATAGTTGTTGCAGGGGAAAGCTAAGATTTTGGCGATCCTAATTAGGTCAGAAGAGATTGGAGATGGAAGCCATGAGAGATGCAAGATCGAGGAGCAGTAGAGAATGTTCGATTCATGTAGTAAAACTTTGGGCCTTCTCCTTCCTTTACATGGATGGGAATTACTTCTCGTTCTGATTCAGAATTGTTTTTGTTTCTCAAACCTGTTAACACCGAAATGAAAAAAAAAGTATAGATCATAAGATATATTAAAAAATACTCACAATGAATTATTCAAAAATTTAATATTTCATAATTATATATTCCATTTAAAAAAGAAATTCTTATAATTACGTGAGAAATTAAATCGTTAATATCTAACTTAATATCCTTTCATCATACCTAACTTCGGGCAGCGGAAAGGTTGTTTCTCAAAACAAGATATACGAGATTGATAAAATTATATAATTTAATTACGTAGGTACATATTTTAAAATAGAGAAAAAATGAGAAAAAAACAATTATGATAAATAACATGAAGAATATTAAAATGAATATTAATCAAACTTACCGCGAATCGCCCTTTATTTATTTCACTTGACTAGCAAAAAGAGAGAGCTGACAACAATCTAGCAAAGAGCACTCATTATAGGCAGAGTCAGAGCGTTTCCTTTCAGACACATTTATAAGCAGTAAGAGAAGACTTATTTTCTACGATATGGCATTCTTTTCATCAAGGTCGGCAACCTGGAGCTATATTTACAGAACATCCAACACACCACGGAGGAGACACATCCATGATCCAATCCCATCACTCTTTTTTTTCCTCTTCAGCTGCCTCACGAGCTGCTTGATCAGCAGCAACGATGCCATCCTCAACTGCACCTTGAGCTACTTTGTCAGCAAACGCAATGCCTTCGGAGTTGTCAGTTTTTTCATTTCCAGCTGCGCCGAGAGATACTTTGCCAGCAGAATTGATGTCCTTGGGGCAGTCTTTCGTTCTATTTTCAGCTTTTTCTTGCACTACTTTATTATGAGCAGCCACGATGTCGTTGAAGTTGTCTGTCTTCCCGAGTAAGATCTCAATCTGCAAAGAGGAGGGCAAGAACAACTTACAACCGAAGGGCGAGAGAGAATGGTACGTGTTAAAAAAGCATGGCTGCAGATATGAGAAACCTTTGCCTTCCGAATCAATCGTCCCTTTGCTTCATCTTTTGTGCCGACTGTAGATGTCTGGATCTCTGTTTTCATCACGACGATTTCGCGAGTTTAGTCATGGAAGATGTGTAATGAGATGAGATGCATGTGTAGTGCTTACTCTTCGCAGTAGCAAGTCCGTTGTTCTTCAAAATTTCAGCAACAGTGACTACGGTGCCAATAGCTATCGCCGAAAGAAAGCAAAAAAGAAAATAACAAAACACTCTCAGTTACTCAATTGTTCCTTGTTTCATTTTACCAGCATTAATTAATTAAAGATCCAAAGAAAGTGAATGATTGATTACCCATTCCCAAAGCTGAGAGCTCAATCTCATTGTGTTGCTGCATGTACCTCTGCATTTAATACCATGCGAAACTAGTAATAAAGAATGAACAATCAAGAAAATCATAACAAACGGTGGCAGGTAAACCAAGATCCGCCCATGAAGGAAGGAAAAACAATCATAATAAACCATTTCCTGCCTACAATGTAAAGTATAAACAAAGGGCTAATGGAATGATCCCTGGAAACTACCAGAATGTTATTAAAGATCCTATACCATTGTTGGAAATCCATTGTTTACTGGTCAGTGGTACATACAGATCTGGTTTTTTACAACCACGTTGATCATTTATGCTGATGTAAATTTCAAAAAAAAAAAAAAAATCAAATTTGGGAATTAAGTATCCAAAATTTCGCAGAAAGAATCTTGCAAGTCTACTTTAATTTCATGAATTTAAACAAGACAAACATAAGGTGGGCAATGCAATTCCAAGACCAACCCCAAGCTGCATTACGCAAGAGATTTCAGTGAAAAAACAAGATCCAGATCGCATACGAGCAAAGAGAAACCCCACCCTAAGTCCTAATTTGGGAGATGTACGATCGATGAAGGAACGAGGCGATACCTTGGCGAGATTGACGTAGAAGAAGAGCGGCTTCTTGTTGGTGGACACCTGGATCCGGTTCTTCTTGCCACGCCCCACCGCCACCACTGCCCCGTCTCCGGCCGCCGCTGTCGTCGTCTCCATCCCGCTGTCTCTATCGCTCTCGAATCTCGATAGGTCGCTCGCTCGCTCGCTCGCTTAACAATGGCGACCACTGCGCCCGGAGCAGTCTTATATAACTTTCGGCGAACCAAAGATCTCCCGCCGCGTGGACGGATGAACCAGGGGTCGCCCCACGGTTCGTAGTCGCAACTCTCAACATGACCAAATTGCCCTTTTCCGCAACGGCCCAATGAATCGGATGGCGGTTCGAACTCCGAACCCGATCCGGTTCAACGTAGAAACTGTTGGACGGCGCTACGTAATTGAAGGAGATTGAAAGGCAGTCCCCCACCTGGCCACCTTAGCTTCAAAGGTGTGTGGCGGAGGATAGAAGAACATTCAATTTTTATCCGATTAACCGTCTATATATAAATTAATTAGTTACAATAAAATTAATTCTACATTTTTGGATGATAAGATCTGTTGGATAATTTATTAAAGATATTGGAAAATTTTAATTGACTATTATTTTTTGTGAATGTGAGTATTCTTGAGTGGATTGTCAAGTCGGAAAACGAAAATTTTAAGTATTTTTTCAATCGGAAGTGAAGATTCCGAGTGAAAAAAAAATTCTTTGAATCGGGATATACATACTGAGTAGCTCCCGAATGGATCGCTGAATAGGAAAAGGAAATCATCGAGTCGAGATATACGTGTCGCTCCCCACCTCTGGCTATGCACGACATTGGCAGTAATAAATTGTTGAATAAAGAGCATTCAATATCTCGACCAGTCTAGCATACGACACACGTAAATCATACTCGCACACGATTCAACTTGTATTTAATACAATCTAAACCCTAGATTTGTACCTCACGAATTCACGCATGAGAGAGAGTCTCTCGTCCCCATAAGATGGACTGATAGCTAGTGCATGAAGCGTTATTATCATAAAATCTGAGAGCAAATCTTGATTAATAGTCAGATTCATATCTTTCCTCATATACTAATCACTATTTGAGTTAATGGTCCTTCATAATTTATCTTCTTCGTATTAATTCTAAGATTGATTAACGGACGTATTGAACGAATATTTCACCTTTTACCATCGTAAGAAAATCTCTCCGCATATATTTATTTATATTATATATACGTATACAATAATATAAATCAATCATATAAAATCAAGAAACTCTCAATAAAAAAAACTCATAATGTCTTCTTCTACACCTCTTTATTTCATTTGCATTTCCAACCAGATCTTATTGGTCAAAGCATTTGGAACAGAGAGCGACAAACATCTGCTAAACACAAGCGCAGAGCAAAATCTTCTATTTAAGTGCAGTTGATTTGGCGTCCATTAAGGAGGTGAATGGAGCATCCCCTTTGCGGAGCGAAGCAGCAGTTGCACGCAGCCTTCAGCCTCTCGCCGCCTGTGGAGTTGCACGTCATGTACTCTGCTTGCAGGCAAAACTCCGGGCAAATTTTGGCGTCTGCAAGCTTCACCAATCCAAACACCACGCTGCCTTCACTTTGCCCAAGGGAGAAAACAGGCCAGAGAAGTCTTAAGCTGCCAGTTTAAGGGAGGCAAAAAGAATTAGGATCGAGAAGAAATAAACACCTGTTAATAAGAGAACAATTGCGAGAGCAGAGTTGGCGTTCGCCATTGTTGATGAAGAGAGATTCAGAGGGATGGAACAAGCTTAAAAGTCAATCTGCAATTGATGCTGAAGTGAGAGTTAAATAATAGCAGAAGGAAAGTCTACGCTTCATTCAACTTTTTGACTGTATAAACGTCAATAGACGTTGAAAAACAGAATACTTTCCCTTTCAGTATTGCTTTACTGAGGGGTCAGGCAGATAGAGAAGTGTGAACTTGCAATAATGGTAGGTATATAAAATGAGCAATTATTTAAAGGTCTCTCACATCGAGAATATTATTAAATCAATGGTTGCTTAACCTAATGATAAGTAAGTAATATCTAAAGAGTTTTTTTTTTGGAGTTTAAATTCATATAATGATAATGTTGAGAACAGTTTAACTTGATCTTGATAAATTTAGTAGGGTTGGTGATTCCGTGTGACTGATGCCTAACAGATGCAATGGCCAACCCTAAACAAATGTCTTTTTGCAACTGATACAAATATATAAGGCTGTCCTTCTTTCTTTATTAATCAAAGAGTTAAGTACAAAAAAATTCCAAAAGTGAAGCATATTCCCTTATCACATATTAAATGTCTCACAACTTCTTCCTTGATGTGAATGCTAAACTTATCAAATCATAATTATCAGAAGAGCCAGAATTAATCTTAACAGGAGTTCTCTGTTGATATGCGATTGGAAGCATGTTTATTTGTTTTTTTCAACTGTTGGATTCAGACAAAGGTTAGTGAAGTGCAACCTCTGCGCATTGTTTGCCATCAACTGGCCAAAGATTCTATCCATTATTACTACTTTTTTTTTATCATATGCACTTCGACAATAATATATCTTCATTCTTCAGTTCATTGATCTCCATGATTAATTACTCCTAATCATACTGCAAATATATCTTCCAGAGTTGGATAAGATCTTGATTTTTCAGTAATCAAATTTTCTTCTTCTGTCTACTTGTAGAGGGCAAATGAGTGCCAACGGGATGAGCTAGTGGCTAGTGCATGAGGTGTTGTCACAATGAGGTCTTGGGGTCAAATCCTGGCTAGTAGTCAGGTTCCTGCCCTCCTTATGCACTAGTCACTGTTCGGGC
>JBBUKS010441627.1:0-18319 GCA_038050645.1 Hedychium gardnerianum
CTTCTCAGTGCGATGGAGGCGCCTCAAGCGCCGACTGATGGAGGCGCCCCCAAGGCTTGGAGGCGCCCTACCCACTATTTGGATGAAGGCGCCTCAGAGCAATGGAGGCACCCCCGATCATCGCTAAAGACCCGCTGAGCGGATTAGATCTGGAAGCTGAGTCAGCTCAACCGAGGCGCCCCCAATTCTTGAAGGCGCCCTCAGCGCTGCCAGATCATCAATGGATTATTTTCGATTCATTGGATGTGCCCCCAATCAATGGAGGCGCCCCCCGTGATTGTCACATCAGCAAAATGGTCACCTCGACTGGTTTGCTATAAATAGAGGCTGTGACCTCCTATTTTTGATAACACACTCTATTCTTTCAACGCTGTCAATTAGTTTCAAGTCTGAGCTTTCAAATGTTGTAAGAGGCTACTCCGCCTTCCTGAAGGAGAGTTTAGTAGAGCTTTCACCTGTCTTGGATTAACAACATTTCTGGTTGTAACCAAGTAAATTTTGTCTCTTACCTTATTCTTTTATGTATTTTATTTATTTTAATTAATGTATGTATCCTTGCTTAGCTAAAAACAAGAGAAAGAAATAATTTTGATTGCAAGATATTTTCACCTCTAACCGGTTAACCCATTCCTACAGTTAGTACATAGTAATATAGTTAAACTTTAAATCTTAGAATTTTGAATCATAAATCCTAATTTTTGAATACTATTATATCAAATATTTTTTAATAATTTAGTTAAAATTTATTAAAATTATTTTAAATTAATTAAAAATATTTTAAAATAATTATAATAATTACTTCATAACTTTTACACGTTATAATAATTACAAATAGCTTCTATAAGTTAGTAACTATTATTTTAGAAATAAATTTTTTGATGACATGCTATTTTGATATATATTTTTTTTGAAAAACGATGTTTTTGTGATGATTTGCATAATTTAGGATATCTTTTTTATTTTTGCCCAAAATTAATTAAAGTATAAGCAACTCCAGTTTTTGGGCCGGGTTTAAACTTTGTTAACCGATTTGGTCTCGGTTCTCCTAATAAATCGGACGGCTGAGACGCATCCATCGCCAGACCCCCAAACCCTAATCGGTTTCCATCTTTCGCTCTCGATTCTATATATAGAAAGCGGAAGATCTCGATTACATCAGTTTGCAGCTAACGCAGCCCTTAGGTTTCGCATCGATTCGGCTATCAGATTTCAATCTCTCATTCTTGTTTGTTGGTATGTTGGTTTTGGTACTCTCGTTGATAGTTTCATGGATTTCTTCTTCTGCTGGAGAAATAGCTTGTGATGATTGATCTTTATGATCTTAGCGGATTTCAGTGAGGCTTTTCGGTCTATGATCTTAACATTGTTGTTACACACACTGAAGCTTTACCCCTCTTTTCTTTTCTGTTTTCCTTTCTCGAAAAAAAATGTTTCTTTACTTATTTGATGAAAATTTGTTTACTTTCGTCGATCTTTTTGTGCATTTCTTCTGGTGGGTAAGAATTGCTTATGATGAATGATCTCTACAATCTTAGCGGATTTCAGTGAGACTTTCTGGTCTATGATCATAAAATTGTTGTTACACATACTGAAGCTCTTTCCATCGCCTTTGTTTCCTCACGTTAAAATTTGATATCTTACTATTTTTTGGCCTTACCGCTTCCTTTCTTTATCGTTTCATGCATTGTTATTCTGATGGATAAAAATGGTTGATGATGAATGATCTGTAAGATCTTAACGGATTTTGTTGAGGCTTTACAGTCTATGATCTTACTATTGTTGTTACACACACTGAAGCCTGATCTGTTGTTGGTCGTTACGTTTTCTTTTGTCCTTTACCAAAAAATTCTTCTCTTTTCCTCATGATGCTATGGTTTTCTTCATGGATCAACATTTTTAGTAATTATTTGTCCAATCGCATAGTTTAATATTTGACTTTTTATAGGATTTCTACGATCAAAATTGGCTTGTGATGAATGATCTCTAAGATCTTAGCGGATTTCAGTGAGGCTATCCGGTCTATGATCTTACCATTGTTGTTACACACACTGAAGCCTGTTGTATCAATGCTGTCATTTTCCCATTTTCTAAGAATATTGAGTTTCCTCTATGATGCTGGTGTTTCTCAACTATTATATTTTATATTTTAGTAGTTTCTTAGCTTCTCGTTAATGGCTGATGGCGAGTGATCGATCTTAGAGTATTTCAGTGAGGTGTTCTGGTCTATATTCTTACAATTTTTGTTACAGACACTAACTCTATTTTACCCTTTTCCTTTATTTTTTCCTTTGCAATAAAATGAACGATATTTTTCCTCTTTTGACACTTGTTTTTCCATCAAAGATGATTTTTTTTTTATAAAATTCGACATTCTTCAGTTTGAAAATTCCATTTTGTTTAATGAATTTTATTCATGGATGTTTGATCCTATGGTAAGTTTAATTGGTGTGGGCAGTGGCGTGGGCTTATCCTCGTCGCTGCCGTGAGCCTGCGACTCCACTGGGCTCACGGTTCCTTTCATTCAACCAACTCTGGTTATCAAAACTTGTTGTTCATCGTCTAGGGTTTTTGTATTTTCCAGCGTCGAATAGCTGATTACCGGCGAATCTCTCCGATTGTTGATGTGTATGAGACGACGCCACACAATCTTCCTCCGTATTCTGCTTCCTTCCGGGGAGAAGCCTCTTCTCGAACTGATTGTAGATGCGGGGGCATTTGCTTTCATCATTCGTTTATTTTGCGATTCATATTTTTGTTGTTTCTTCTCCCAATAATCGACTATGAACAAACTGTGCTATATCATTATTTCCACTGCTAATTCTGATCTGAATATGCTTCCTTTATCCATGCTTATTATGTTTGAGTGACAGGTAATGCTGACTTTGATCATGTCACAAAGATGCAATCTGTTTTATTGTTTTTTCCTCGAAACAATCTGCAAGGGATCGCAGAGCTACAAAGATGCCATTTTTTTTTCTTCCAGAAATTAGGTTTTCAACTTCCTGGACAGTCTGCAAAGTCATCGAGTGCATTTCAGATCATAGGCGATGGCGTGTTTCTAGATTGAGTTAGACATTTACCTGAACTGGGCTCTGCATTGCACCCACTGTGTTTGGCGGTGGTCGCAATCTTACCTCTCGCCTAAGCTGACTGCCAAGACTCACCCGAGACCATTGCCATTTTGGCATTTTAAAGGGATAAAATTAGACATTTACCTCTTATCATTGTGTCTGAGAACTGATCACCCACTTGAGACCTTCGCAGCTTGAAATTTTGGCTTTTGACTAGATCTCCTCATTGTTGCGTGGCACATTGCTTGTACTCCTCTGGATGAGTCTACTAGTTGCGTTGCCTTCGTCTGCACAGGCTTGACTGAGAACTGGTCTTGATCTTGAGACCAATTCTTGATCCATTGAGATTGAAGGAGTTAAAGAAAGACCTGATGAGAATGCAGGAGTTAAGAACATGTTTGGCTGTCGCAATGTGGAAGTTGGCCTTGAACTTCAGCTTCTTGTTCAGAGGGATACCTTAGTCAACTTGATGCCCACGTTGGATCATCCCTAAGTCTTTCAGTGTCACTATACCTACATATTCAAAGACCGTTGGCTACCCTCTGCCTTGTCTTGGTTTATCAAAGCTACTGTCATCTCCTGTTCTTTATGGTCATGAGTATGACATGATTCAAAAATTATAGACCAATTTTGATTTTTTTTTAGAATTTAAAACTCTATAGTTGTTATTTTTAAGTGTTCATTAATAGGTCGTTATAGCTTTCAGAGATGGAAGAGTTTTTTAAAATTGGGTATACTTTTTTGAGGTAAGATAAACCTTTTTAGATGAGTTGATCTTATTTAAGTCTATAAAGAGTTGTTTGCATTTTTACGGTTTGCTTTCTCGTTCTGCATCTTGAACCCTATTAAGGAAATACCTATTACTTAACAATATATTTTCTGGTTTTTCTCCTTTTTCCCTAATTTGTATGAGGGAAAAATCTACTTAGCCCTTGAATTTGGCTTTAGTTTGGCTCTGTATGTTTTGTATATTTGATAGAATGACCCTAATACAGTCTCTGGACTACAGTGAACCATCTTAATTTCATGAGTCATCCAAACTGATGGCTCAATCTCGAACAAGCTAGAATGAGGCGGGCATAATTTAGACAATCCCTTAAAATTCAGTAGGGAAGTCCTAAGTGGTATATTTTAAACATTAGGAAGGAAAATTTTGACTCAAGTTAAATTTCAGGGACTGAATTTTTTTTAGTTATTTTTCTGTATAAACATATTCATGAAAAATTTGATATTCATACGCCGAGACATATACAGAAACAAATGTTCATGCATACAAGCATGTAGCTTTATTAAATGTACAATGCATGAATTCAACTGTGTATGAGCAATTATGATATCTGACTAAAACTAGTTTAACATTTTAATTATCTGCCGGCATAGATACACATATATCCTATTTTAACTGCTTTTCTTGTCAGCTTTATCAACAACCCTAAACATTCGTATCAGTTAAGTGTTCTTTTTCACCACAGGACCTGTTTAGAATCAAGTCCAAATTCGAGCAGTTTTTTCTCATCCTATGGTCTCATTTATCCACTATAAGTTATCAGTGAATTTGATTTACTTGCAGAGCCTTTGATGCAAATCTTGTCCACCCTCAGCCATTGAAAGCCTGCTTGTTTATTAGAAACCATCTGAACTGGAGAACAGACATTGAAAGTCTGTTGAAAGATATGGTTTTGATATCTTCTCCTTTTCATGTGAACTTAAGTTAGACTGATGGAATTAGAGAGATAATTCAAGTAAATGATGAAGAATGTAGATCATAGACAACTGATGAAGAATGCTTGAATCCAACTTACAGCTCTAGGAAATTGAATTCACCTCTTTGCTCTTTCCGACACTGATATATTTTTGGTCCATACTCTTGACTACAATTTGTGAACTCATTGCATTGTTGTCACTAAGTCATTAGAAAGGACATGATGAAAAAAATATTAATATCTTCGAACAATCAAGTGAAGTTTCAATAAGCGATAAAGTGATCTATGAGACAATGATATAATAATTAGTTATTTCAAATGATTAATCAGGTATAGGATTGAATTTTAATTCTAGTGCATTGGAAGAATTTTTATCCAAATTATAATTTTAAGAATATTAATTTTTTGAATGAGTTTTATTTGATAGTCGGTGATTTTTTTTTTATAAAATTGAATTGATTATTTTTATGATTAATTGATTCGAAGAGAGATATATTTTAATTATATATAAAAAAAGGGTAATAAAGTGAAAGTAGATTGAAATGTTATACAGATGTTTTTATTACAAATGCCTCTAATATCATTGGAAGGGATTGAAGGCCACTTTACCGCCACTTGCTAGACCAGTGATATTTTTTCCTTAGGTGCATAAGCGGCTGGATTGATGTCAACAATGTGGTCAATGAAAACTAAGTAGGATATCTGATTCAACACCATCCTCAGTCATCCGTAAAGCATTGCGATAACTGCTGCTGCAAATTGTTTGTCTATTAGGTGGTATTTTTATGACTACGTTGTTCAGCTTCTGTTTTCATTAGGAACTAGATGGTGCCTTTTTCCCCTAATGTCAATGCAGATGGATATCAAGCTATCAGCTTTTCTTATAACGCCGCTCAGAGCTTCTTGTCAAGCCACTTGGTGAAAGATCAATGCAAAGTTATTCACCTAAAGACATTTGATTAATTAATCTGTAACACGAAGAAGGTTGAGCAAATGTGCCTTAGTATTCTCCATGAATTAAAAAAACGTTTCTTATATTGAAGTATCTCTGATTGAGTCGATCATTTTACATTGGACAGCTAAAGAGAGGAAGCTTCAGAGACAGTTATTAGCAGTTTAGCACTAACGATTGGTCATAATTTATAACCTGAAAAAATATCTTGCTGATTCCGGATGATGCCTATGTTAATCATTGTTATCTATCGTCTTAATTCTGCGGCTGAACTTTTTCATAGCTGCAAATTTTGTGTTTTGAACTTTATAAGAACTTAGTCAATATGCTAGTCCTCTCTGGAACAATTAAAGTTGAAAAGTAAGTTTTGTAGACCAGAGCCTTTCCTGCTCGTATCTATACACATTTTATATGGCTAACCATTTCTAACTACTAATTTCGTGTGCTCGACTTTGGTGATTAAACCAGGAGACTTCATCTAAAATGTATGCTTACTTTTCTCTGATCAATCAAGTGGTCTGAAATCTGAAACTTTCTACAGATATGAATAAGGTAAAGTGAAAAAAAGAAAAAACATATGGATGCTCTTTGCTCTTACAATGAAGTATCTTTTTCATATCCTCATGTTGCTTAGTGGCAACTAATGTTTGACTTAGAAATGATATCTTTGTAGAGTCACCAAGCATCCATATCTTGGGATAAGAATCTCACAAGGGATCATGGAAACTAATTGGAGGACTGAGGTAAGCCCAATCATTCCTCCATTCACATCCACAACCATCTTCCCCACTTCCATATCTCATATTCAAATGCCCTCACTGTCACTACAAATGATCATTAACATACTCCAAAGTGGTGGTTATTGCCACTCACATCTATTCCCAACAAAGATATACTGTCACAGTCAGCTTGATCCATGGCATCTCAAACATGACCTGCCATCCCTAGACTAGTATATATGCTGATCCACCATTGGTGGCCATTGGAACACCTGAGGCTGCGGATTTAATACTGCAAATGGTATTGAATTGGAGGAAAAGTACTCCTAGAAATGATGGGCAGCGTGCTAGATGGGAGGTGGTGGATACAAACTTGGCCTTTTTTGTTTTTTAAATACATGGTTCATTAGGTGATAAGGGGAATCTTCTTGAGTTGCATCAATCCTTAATCATCTTTTAGGAGGATTGATAACTTTGAGGCCTTTTTTGTCCTTTCAATTAGTGAGTATATTTTTAGAGAAAGATGACTAATTGCACATGTATATTAGAGGAGAAGATTCTTGTGTGCCTGTTTTTGTAAAATAATCATAAATATATAAGATTGATGCCATGGTTGGTATCTTGGGACTCTATTTTATTTATTAGTGTGTCTATTTACATGTATCTTGGCAAACAAAATTATAGTTTAGTAAGGATTTTACTAAGAATCTGTTTACTCTTTGGAGAGGAGAAAACTCTAGGGTTGAATTAACCCTTCCCTTTCTTGGAACATGATGTTGTAATTGACTATGATGTTAACATTCCCAAGCAAAGATCAAATTGATATGGGTTAGTGAGGTTGGAGGGTGTAAGCAAGTTCAACGTCTACAAACTAAGGTTATAGTTTAATAGTAATTTTTTTTAAAAAATAAATAAATAAAGAGATTATCTTTTAGGCACTTATAGACCATATTTTATGGTTATAGTTTACACCCCTCCTCCTTTCCACAAGGAATTCACAATTTTTTTTTTTCAAAAAAAATCTCTATTACTTTAAGAGACTATATTGTTTAGGCACTTCATAATAACTTATAGGCCATATTTCTAGATTGATTCTTAAAGTGTATAGTGTAATCACTTCCACACACTCTTCTTAATAATTATACAAGGATATCATTTTAAAAATTAAATTTTTAATGAACTTTGGGCAAATAAAATAAGTTAGGTAAACTTTAAATATATATTCTCTTTTTACCAATGATGGGTATTTGATCATATCAGTGAGCATTGCCAAGAAGGAGAAGGGAGATGGCACAAGAACTTTAAGAGCAAGGTCTAATGGAGGAAGTCCCAAGTAGAGCTTGTCATGTAGTGGCAAGGGAATATATATCACTGTCTCTTGACAAGAAAAGCATTTGATTACTAGTATAACATTAATAAATAGCTTGAATCTAGAAAAATAAATAAAAACATTCTTTGTTTCTAATCAATTAATTAACCAATAGAGTATGTCATGCCAAGGTGGATGATGAGTGGTAATGGTTATGTTAGGTTTTCATTGACACTTCACTTTGCATGATGAAAAAAATGTCTTATATTTTATCGATCGAGATGGCTCTTAAGCCGTTTGATGAGGCATTATTCTCCATATATATCAGAGGAAAAACACTTCAGATCTTAAGCATATTTGATGCAATTATCCATCATATTGTTTAAAATTAACATGAGTATATGTTTTATTACTAATTCTTATCAAATTGAATTTGCCTTAAATTTACACAAATATACATGTTTAAATGATCATTTTAAACAACTAGAGAGGTCAATATACTAACCTCGTTCGTCATCCTCTACTTTTTCCTCCCTTAGAGGACCTTATTTTTGTTAATCTTTTTCATTGATATCGTTCAGAAAATATTGTCTTTGAAAGGAGAATAGTTTCTCTTCTCAAACCCCTCCCTTTGCAATTCGAAAAGTTGGTGACAAAAAATATAGCTACTCTGAGATAATTGAAAATAGATAACCACTTTTAATAGTAGACTAGTCTTCGTAATTTACCTCCTCTGTGTTGGTCCTGGGACGGGTTGGCGGGGGCGCTGGGGCGAGCGTTTCACCTTTTGCCACCATAAGCGTGTGAAAAGTTGTCCCGTGGGATGAACTGATAGTTAGTATATGAGGTATTATCATCATGAGGTCTGAGAGTCAAATTCTGACTAGTAGCCAAGTTCCTGTCCTCTCTCATGCACTGGTCATTGTTCGGTCTAGCTATACTAGTCCCCATGATTTATCTCCTCCGTGTTGGTTTTGGAATGGGCTGACGGGGGCGCTGGGGGCGAGCTTTTTATCTTTTTGCCATCATAAGCGTGTGAAAAGTTGTCTCCATGGGATGGACTGATGATTTGTACATGAGGTATTGTCATAATGAGGTCTGAGAGTCAAATCCTGATTAGTAGCCATGTTCATGCTCTCTTCCATGCACTAGTCAATGTTCGGGCTAGTTAGATTAGCCTCCGTGATTTACCTTCTCCGTATTGATTCTAGAATAGACTAACGGAAGCACTGAGGACGAACATTTTGTCTTTATGCCACCATAAGCGTGTGAACTCGGCAAACCAAGGGAAAGACTGCTTACCTTTAGAATTAATCATACACCGATTCAACTTAAAAGTCATATCAGTGTTTAGTTGATTCCACCTCTCATGATATTTTCTACTAAGAAATCTACATAAATAATACTCAAGAATCAACAAACTATCACTTATTAATTGTTATTCCGAAGAGTGGAATCAGAATTTTTTTCGGGAGGATTGAATTGGACTGTCGGAGAAGAAGATCACATAAAAACTCAACTATACTGTCAGAAAAAAAGACTGAGGGCTTGCAAAAGCAACCCCCACAATTAAGAATCGCCATACTAGAGGATTCTGACGAACTCATAAGGGACTAAAGTTTCCCTTAGCTCTTCCTGTAGTTTCGCCACTGATTATTTCATCAACATAATAAAATAATTAGAAGTCGAGACCAATACATATTACTTGAATATATTACTCCCCTCACTTTCTAAATAAAAACAAAACTAATACAAAATAGTTCTTACAAAATAATACAAAGACTTGTTTCGTAACCATTAGATTTGAACAGATTTAATAGAAATTAATAATTATGAAAGAGATCTTTCTATAAAATATATTTTAAAACCCTCTCAAGTTAATTTTTTTCCTAAAATATTTTATAAACCAATGAGATTGATGCTTTCATCATTCTTCACCTTTTGCAATTACTATGTTATATACAAAACTATATAGTTGTAGCTGATATATATATATATATATATATATATTATGATGTCTAACAGTTATAACATAATAATTAATGTTATAATTGCTATAATATAATATCAACTAATATTAATTAAAATAAAATATTCATATTATAACAACTATAAACTTAGTTATTATAACATGATATTACTAGTGCTGATTTAAATTAAAACGTTTATATTATAGTAGTTATAAATCATGATTGTTACAATAATATCAATATCCAACAAAAGTTATTTTCAAAAATAAAAATGAATTGAAATAGAATAATGACGGGCTATTTTAAAGATAAATAAGAAAACTACATCCTTTTAATTTTTATCTTTTTTTTCCTTAATTCTTTTATATATATATATATATATATATATTGTGATGAGTGTGACAGATCAATAAAAAGTGGGCTCCTCTTGCGTACATATGAGTATAAATTTCTCCTCATAATAATATCCACCTAATTAATTCCCTGGCTTTTCTTTTCATAATAATAGATAGAGTGGTGTCCTCCTTTGGTCCCCATGTGTTCTTGAGTGAGTTACCTTTTCCTGCCTTGAACTCCACTCAAAACTCCTCCCCCTCCCCCTTCCTTCCTTCCTTCTCATTATTAAATGCCCAACCATATAATTCATCCCGTCGTGGAGGAAAAAGTTGGACCTTTGAGCTTGTCAGTCATTTCACAGGTAAGTTTTGGCAAAGAGGCAGCGAGCAAGTTATGTTTGTTCCTTAGTTTACTTTTTTATTTTTTGTGGGCATTTTGTTTTTTTTATGTTACTTGCATACGCTGTAATGCATGCAGTTGATCAGGCCACCAGATTCTCTTCCTATTTAGGGATTAGAGCTCTTCAGTTTCCACTAGTAAGATCTCCTCCTCACCACTTGGCTTCTCGGATAACACAGTGCATGGTCGAAGCAAAAGTAAACCCAAACCCCAAACCCCTCTCTCTCTTTCTCCTCTTTCTTCTCTCATGGAGGAGATCTTTTCCTTGCTGTTCCTGTTGGTGCCATGCAAGGGAAGAGGGTGGGCATGAGATGCATGCACAAGGGCATTAAATGTTAATGAGTGTAGTAATCAAGTACTGTGGCAAGGGAGGGTTGCAATAGTTTCCTTATCTGGAGGAGTGTTTCCTGAAACATTCCATCCTCGATCCATTTTGTCAAATGAATTCTCTCTCATTTGTTTGCTAATGAGTTGTACCGAGATGCCTCTTGGTTTTCCCTCTTGTGATGTGAGAACTCACTGCTCGTCTGTGTGATGGTGGCCAGACCTTTAGCTGTTCCCTCCCCTTCCTCCCTCCCTCTTTTTCCAATCCATCAAAGCCAGAGAGATTGCTTGCTCCCACAGTCTAATTTAGTTGTACATTAAAAGCTTTGCGTGGGTTAAGTGATGCACTAGGACTGTATGATGATCAGGGTTTAGTATACAATGTTATCCTTTATGTTACAGGTCACTTTAGAATGTTTTAGATTCCTGCCTTCTCCTCATTTAGACCCTTTATCATTCCTAAGCTGACAACAAATCAGCCCCCCCCTCCCTCCCTCCCTCCCAGCTCAAGGCACCAAAGTCCATGTAAAAAAGACAAGAAAGGCATAAACTTTTTCCCACCCTGCTACATTGCCCCACTTTGGAAGAAAGAGAAGTGATGAACAGTGTCTCTACTCTCTGCTGCAGCTGCTGCTGCTACTACTGCTAGTTCAATCCATCTCATCTCATCTCATCTTTCTTTCTTTCTTTCTTTCTTTCTTTCCACCCATTGGCCATTGCATTCGTCCATCTACTACTTACTACTGCTACTTCTACTTGAGACTAAAAACAAGTATACTACTACTTGGCGACTATCATTCCCACACTTGTGTTTTGTTTGCAGATCATGTCCTGTCAAGGAAGCTGCTGCATTCTCAAATGTCCTTTTAAAGCAAACCAATCTCTATTTCCTCCCATTTTCACTTCAATCTCTACTCTCTATTATTTCCGCCATTGCTGCTAGCTGCAATTGAGGTGTAGCTCGATCGCTAGGCTAGACATGCTCAGTTCGCTCAAGTCGTCGGCGTCGTCGTCCTCCCACGAAGAGCAGGAGCACCACCGGCGGCATCACCCTGCGGCGAGGCAGCTTCTGGTCAGCTGCGCGGATCTCGTCGGCCGCGGGGATCTCCCTGCAGCGCAGCACGCAGTGGGGTTGCTCCTCGGGGCGGCGTCCCCGTTTGGGGATGCTGCTGACCGGCTCGCGCACCAGTTCGCGCTCGCGCTGTCGATACGGGCTGATGGACGGCTGCGGCGGTCTTCGGCGCCGGAGGCGGTCCAGTCGGCCTACCTCGCCTTCAACCAGATCACGCCGTTTTTGCGCTTCGCGCACCTGACGGCGAACCAGGCGATTCTTGAGGCCGTCGAGGGTAGCCCCTGCGTTCACATCCTCGACTTTGATACCTCCCATGGTCTCCAGTGGCCGCCGCTGCTGCAGGCGATCGCCGAGCGCGCGGACCACGAGAACCCCCCTCCGGCCATCCGCATCACCGGCACCGGGACCTGCCTCGACGTCCTCCGCCGCACCGGCCGCCGACTCCAGACCTTCGCCGACTCCCTCAACCTCCGGTTCGAGTTTCATCCCTTGATTCTCCCGCCGGACTCCGCCGTCCCCGCCGATCTCAACCTCACCTTTCACCTCCGCCCGGGGGAAACCCTCGCCGTCAACTGCGTGCTCTTCCTTCACAAGTTGCTCAAGGACGACGACGACGACCGCGGAGAGCTACGCGCATTTCTGGCGGCGGTGCGGGGGGCGAACCCAGCAGTGGTGGCGGTGGCGGAGCGGGAGGCGAGCCACGGCTCCCCCGTCTTCCTGCAGCGCTTCGCGGAGGCGATGGACTACTACGCGGCGGTATTCGAGGCGCTGGAAGCGACTCTGCCGCCGACTAGCAGGGAGCGGGTGGCGGTGGAGCAGGTGTGGCTTGGCCAGGAAATCAACGGGGTCGTTGTGGGCACGGAGCGGCACGAGGCGTTCGCCCGGTGGGAGGCGGCGATGCGCGCCGCCGGATTCCGCAACCGCCCTCTCAGCCCCTTCGCTCTTTCACAGGCGCGCCTCCTCCTCCGTCTACACTACCCATCAGAAGGATACCAGCTCCAGGCGGCGCGCGACGCCGCCTTCTTGGGCTGGCAGAACAAGGCGCTCTTCTCCGTCTCCTCATGGCATTAGCAAAAGCCATGCGCGAAGCAAATTATCACAACTGAAGAGACCACAATTCATGAGACAGGAGATGAAGGAAGAAGAAGAAGAAGAAGGCAAAGTTATTAATCTCTCTAATTAATAAGTTGATTAATTAATTAGCTTAATTCTTCTCTCCTTTTAGTTGTTAATTGACTTGATGATTGAGGAGGGTTTTTTGATTTTAGTAGCAAAAAAACTCATCAGTCTGATTAATTAATATGTAGGTTAGCATATATATTGTTGTTATTGTCATATATATAAATATCTGAACTTGGCTAGCACCCATAAACCCTAACCCTAATTCTCCTGTTCTTCTTCTTGAAGAATGTAGTAGAGGTAGCTCCTGCACGTTTGCATGGCATTTTGGAACTTGTGGACTAAACCATTAAGAGTGCATGAAACTTAATTAATCAACCTTTTATGTGTTTTCATTGATGTTTTCTATCATATTATAGATATTGGAACATAGAAATCTTCCTTTTTGTATATTTACTTTCAATAGATGACTCATCCACACTGACATTATTTGAATATATATATATATATATATATAGTTTTTTTGACAATGCTTGCATGACTTGTGCTATAATAATACAAAAATGACTAGGTGCATTAATATTATCTATCAAGAACTTGCCTGTTGAGTGCTATAGATTTGGTGTTATTATATCTATGATTTATTAAACTAATTAATGATGGTCCACACTAACTTATCTATATACCACTAGCCACAAGAAAATTAGTTAATTAGGATAAGAATGGCATCTTGTAGGGTGTAACATAATCATGAAATGGAGCCTTTTATTCTGCAAAAGGCCACCACTTTGTGCTTACATTAATGAAGGTTGCATCTCTTGTGCCTCCAAAGAGGGGTTTTTACTTCTTGTTTCTTGTGCTCTTGTCCCAAGTATGCCAATCACCACTAGGCTTTCTTCCTCTCTCTCTATATATATGTATTCATATATTTGTATGTTTTTTGAATACTATATAGTTTATTTATACCTTAAATCCTGCCTCTTGTCCCCTCAAACAAACTCATGGATTTGCTCAAAGAGGGAGAACTTTTTATGACAAAGGCTAAATGTATTGTTTTGCTTGTCCAACAAATCAATCTTCCATGCATGCCATTTCCCATTTGATGTCCCCCTCTTCCCCTTCCTTGGGATCCTTCATGTTGGGATCCAAGCTCAAGCATCAAGGTTTCCATTCCTCTAAATTTGTCCCCTCCATTTGTGTATATTTCATGACATGCAAACCCCCAATTAGTCCCAACAAGTAGATTCCTCCGCGACTAAGGCCCTTCTATCGGACCGTCAAAATGGTTTCACGAACAACCGAGATCAATTAAGGTAGGAGGCTTCATGTAAGTCCTATTCCTTCTTTATGAACACATATATATATGATATAACCTTGTGCCCTTTTTATGTACATGATTAGTTAGGTTTATAGTTTTGGATTAATTTGTTTGATATTAATCACATGCATTATATTAGAAAGATTGATTATGTTATGTAATAGATCAAACTCTCATTTCATTCAAAGAAAAACAAAATCATGCATATTTATAAGATGACAGGCACCATGAAGGGAAATGACATGGCTGATGATCCAACTCCTGCCTTGCCCCTCAGAACCAATTTGCATTTAATGTTGTGAATCTCTGCAAAACACAGAGAAAAGAAGAAACCAAGAGACAAAGAAAGAGAAATCTTTCTTTTCCTTCTTTTCTCATAGTTGTACATAGGAAGAGTTAATGTAAGTTTGCATGCATGCAATGGCAACTTTCATGAGGAAATGCTCTTCTTTACCCCTCTCTTTTCCCTTCGTGTGTGAGTAAAACAAGTGACAATACATTACATGTTGCAAGCAGTGCAAGAGTGTTGCTGAAGCAAGAAAGGAGGTAGATGGCTAGGTACGTTGGCCATTACACACAATGTTGTACAAGTCGCATTAATTGCAATGATAGGTGAGAATGTGA
Organism: Hedychium gardnerianum; assembly: GCA_038050645.1. Taxonomy (NCBI): domain Eukaryota; kingdom Viridiplantae; phylum Streptophyta; class Magnoliopsida; order Zingiberales; family Zingiberaceae; genus Hedychium; species Hedychium gardnerianum. The sequence continues at coordinate 14,917 of JBBUKS010441627.1, forward strand.
TACGTCATAGATCAGAATCTGTCAAAGAGATTCTGCATTTAAGATCTTAATGATTGAGAGCTGAGGAAGGATAAAATTTATGAGATCACCATCTGAATTTGACAGCTGCTTCAATGCCTTTCTCCTTCTAGGTTTATTCATGATGATTTATTTGGACATGGAAATACACTGTGGCATCATCGGAGTAAAAGGGGAGGGGAAGTCGTCCCTTCGCATCTCTTTAAAATAATTTTATATTTACTGAAAATAATAAATCATAAAAAATATTTATCTTAATATAATAATTTTTTATATAAAAAAAATCAGATATCGAATAAAATATTTTATATTTATTAAAAAAAATAATTAATCAGATCGAATAATATCGAATCTAAGATGATCGACTCGATTTTATAAAAAATGATAAATTAAAAAGTGCTAATGAATATCTATTCAAATGACCAGTATTTTTAGGCTCATGCATTTCTTATTGGAAGAAAAATTTTCTACATTGCATCACAGCTGAGATTCGAATTTTAGATTCTTTGATTATTTATTGGAGGACTTAACCATTACATCATTGTCTCGGGAGTATTTTTAAGCAATGGTATAATAGTTAGGCCCTTTAATAAATAATAAAAAAATCTAAGGTTCGAATTTTAGCTGCAGTACATTATAAGAATTTGTTTCTTCGGTGAGAAGCGAACCTAAAAATACTGATTATTTGAATGAGCTTTCATTAGCGCTTCCTGATTTATTCTGATGATCGATAAATTTTTTTCATATAATTAAATCAATCATTTCAAATCTAATATTACCTGATCCGATTAATCATTTTACACCTCTTCAATAGTGCATGTGGCATCATCGATCAACCTTCTGCATGCTCCTTGGGCAATTAATTGGTTCATTTAGAAGTGTTTTTTTAGTATAAATGCAACAGCAAAAGAATCAATGAAAAAAATTAAAATGTTAAATGGGATGAATATCTTTTCGAAGTGAGTTTTTGAGCGCGTATAAATTGTTTCGAATTTATTCAATACATGAATCAGAAGAAATTAATCGGTGAAATCTAAACACTTAATTATAAATATAAAAAATTTAAAGGGTGAATATAATAGAGAGGCCATATTATTGAAAAAAAAAAATACTAGGTATAAGTAGGGTATGTGGTATGTTCTATTTAAGTTTGTATAATAATGTTCTCTTTCGTTGGAACACTAATTTGTATATATATAATTAGGTTAAACTTTTCCCCTCACTTTATGTTCCAAGGGAAAACCCTAATTTATCATTGGATCTCATGTGTGTCCAAAATGGGAAAACAAATATAATCTTGTGAGTTCAAATCACTATGTTTTAGATAGAAATCCCTAGTGTTGATGCAATCAACTTTGGTCAAGATTGATTAAATTCAAGTTGGCTTGAGTTGAGTTTTGATATTTTATTAATATGTTTATTAGTTGAGCGAAATATCGAATAGATCAAGGTTGACTGGATACTTGATAATTAATCAATATGTTTGTTGATAAGAAATGAGATGTTATATGAAAGAGAGTTTGTCGGAGAGAGATCATTATTAGTGCAATCGATCTAGGTTGACTAAGATTAGTTTGGGTGTCAATAGTTAATGGTTGAGCAAAAAGTTAAGTAGGTTAAAGTTGATTGAATACTTACGAAGAAGTCTAAGTGAGTTATAGTTAACTGAAATAATTGAAAATCCAATAGGGAGTTGACAATTGTGAAGTCTTGATAGGTCAAAATTTATAAGATATTAGATAAAGAAAGTTTTGACAAGTTAAAGTCAATCAGATACTAGGCAAAGTGAGAATTTAGTCTTGGTAAAGTTGAAACAGAGTTATCAATTGATAGCTATGGAATAACAATCAATCAGAAAACCCCTAAACCACAAATTCAAGATTTAAGGGGATTTTCGATATGATCAATCAATTGATGTGGTTCATCAGTCCATCGATAGCACTGTTACAACAAACAAAAAATTTCTAAGCTAATTCGAGAACTCGACTGTTGATGCAATAGTTGACTGATAAATTAAGTGAAACTCTCTTGTGTAATCTTGTTTATTTCGATTGAATTTATATCTTTGTTTTTGGATGGTATTGCTTTGTAAGAATATGTTTGTAAGAAATTTCTACACCTTCGAAAGGTATATAAGAATGAGATAGTGATGATATTCTTAGGACACTACATCGTGGAGTATGAATTAATTAAGAATTCTGAACTATGAAAAAATTTATTTATTATGTGCTTATATTTTGTTTTATATTTTTTCTTTCCACTACATACTAATTTATTGTAGACGAGTACGCAAAATCAAAAGATCCAAATAAATTACTATTCACGTCCAACACCTTGTTCACCATAATTGATTATTATTACATGTATTCAAAATAGAAACAATGGGCCCTGATTAGTAGTCTATCAATATTTGTTCAAGAACAAAATAAAAAATTGAAAAACCCTCAATCAAGGTACACAAGTAAAATAGCCCTAATTTATCACAATCCGCCTTGAAAACCTACAAAATTAATCCCTCTTGTCAAAATGAAAAACCTTTCATCAACACACTCAAGTAAATTGAAGTCTCCGAGACAATGATACAATGGTTAGATTTTTCAATAAATAATCAAGAGATTTAAAATTTGAATCTCAGCTGCAACGTACTACAAGAAAAAAAATTTCTAGTGAAAAGCGAACATAAGAATACTGATCATTTGAATGAGCCTTCATTAATATTTCCTGATTTACCCTAATAGTTGATGAGAAACTTCTATAAAATTGAATCGATTATCCTAAATTCAACATTATCCGATCTAATTAATTATTTTTTTTACTCAAGTAAATTGAACCCTAATTTATCATTTGATTTACTTCAAAATGCTCATATTTTCTTTCTTTTTTCTTTTAAAAAGAAAGTCCTCGATATATATATATATATAAGGCTTTGATAGCCTACACACCTTATCCTGTACAACCATGGGCACCTGCTGAAGTGACATAATCCTGATCACTGATCATATCATACATTTTTTGATCAATGATGTGCAGGTGGTCACCTCAGCAAGTAACTATGGTTGTGCAGGATAAGGTATGTAGGCTATCAGAACTCTCTCTCTCTCTATATATATATGATAGACTACACACCTTATCCTGCACAACCATGTGCACCTGTTGAGGTGACATAATCCTGATCACTGATCATATCATACATATTTTGATCAATGATGTGCAGGTGACCACCTCAACAGGTGCCCATGATTGTGCATGATAAAATGTACAGACTAACAGAGGGCACATGTTATATATATATATATATTATATTTAATCGAATATTAAGATAGAATCGGATATAGATAGAATTTTATTAGACTCGCACTCATATTTGATTATCTAAATATTCATA
>JBBUKS010441736.1:0-18318 GCA_038050645.1 Hedychium gardnerianum
AAATACCTATACAAATTAAGACTAATCTGAGCATACAATTAAAACAGAATCAATCTAATGGAAATCGAACTAATTAACTTACTATTATAGCTAATTTAAAATAGCAATTTCCATTACCAAATCCCCTTTTTCTAAATCATAAAATTAGGTCCATTTAAATTTCCCAAATACCTTACTTATCTTTTAAGCCATTTATTTATTTATTTATTTTATATCCAGTTGTTTTTTAAAATCAACATTTATGATAATAATTCATTTAATAAAAACTACCGTCCTCTTTACGTATTTATGACTATTAAAAGACGCAAGTACGAATATTGGATTTTTAAATCGATATTGAGTATTTTTTTTTATTTATTTTAATAATCAATAATTTTTTTAAAATATTTCAAATTTAATATTAGTTGATTCAATATTATGGCTATTAAAAGACGTCTCCCAAGTCCCAACTGACTTAGATGGTTGAATATTAAACTGAATATATTTTTACGGGAGGGCTAATATATGAGGTATTGCTATAATGAGGTCTGATTAGTTAGATTAGTCTCTGTGATTTACTTTCTCCATGTTGATCCTAGAACGAATTGACGGGAATGCTGGAGGCGAACATTTCGTCTTTTGTCACAATAAATGGTTGAATATAAAAAAATTATTATAGATAAATTTAATATCAATTTTAAATACTCTAATTATCCAACCTCGCGTTATTATTAATATTATTGGACGAAGTTCATATAATTTATCTTTTTTTTTAAAAAATATTGTTGTCAAAATTATTGTTTCACCTTAACTGCAAACTATTGAAAAAAAGACAAAATTTTCATAATTTCTGGGTCCCACTTCCTGTAGCCAATAAGATATTTCTCTCTGGTAGCAAAATTTTAAAAAAAAACCACAGCGTGGATCTGCCAGCCCCAATTAAACCACTCAGTACTAACCACGTGGCCATTGTTCGTGGGGCCCTCCTCCCTTCTATAAGAAATCAGAGTTTGTCTCGGTCCAAGCGCGCACTTCGTCCGATTTCTCTTTCCGTTGCTCTTCGTGCTGCCGCCGGGGGAGCCGCCGGAAGCGAAGTCGTAGAACCCTAGATTCCTCGATTAGCATCTGGATCCGATGGAGTGTGTTCGCGTCGCCATGGAGGTCGGCAGTGACGGGGTGGCGGTGATCACAATCTGCAACCCTCCGGTCAATGCTTTGTCCTCCAAGAGTACATCCCCGTTCTTTTCCTCTTTGTCGGGTTTACATTGGCTTTGCCGGTTTGCATCTTTCGCCACTTTGTTGTGTTTGTATGCGGTCTTGATTCGAGGGTTTCTTTTCTTTCCCCCATTTTTTTGTGGTATTGATCGCGGATGGGTTATGGCAGTTGTTGCTGGGTTGAAGGAGAAGTACGCGGAAGCGATGAGTAGGAGTGACGTCAAAGCCATTGTACTAACAGGTAAGCGCTGGTTCTGGATTGTTTTACTTGCTAATCTGGCTGCGTTTTGTTTTTTATGCGTTATGTTTTTTGGCGGAAGGGGCGGTCAGAGTCAAACGGAAGTTTTATAAACTAAATTTAGTATTTGTTTTTGATAAAAATGTAGTCTTGAGGCCATTTCCAAATAGACTTCTAGACCGGACTGCTCTGAAATGGAGTTGTCAGTTCATCTCTCAGTAGCTTCTCATAGCGTGTTTTAGCACTATAAGTTCCACGGCTAGACCACTTTTATATAGCTGAATCCTCTATATCATTCACCAGCTATTGTCTGTGTTCGGCTAGTTCCAGCATAGTTGAACTCGAGAGAAAACTTTGAAATTTACCCCACTCCCGGTTTCCCTCCCTTGTGATCTCATTCGCCTTTATCATTCCCAGAAGGTCTTTTGAGATTTCGTGAATGGCCAAGCTGCAGAGTTTCAGGCTCACGGGTTGCTGAGCCTGCTTCTCCCTGGTTGCCATGGGTTGTCAGATCTCTGTGCTTTTAGATTGCTTGGATAGCTTCAGCGTTGTGACTGAATATGCTGTAACCGAAACATACTTTGTGGAGGTTTTAATACTCGAGGTTGTATAACTCCTAGCCCAATTTTCTCAACTTTGAAGCTATAGATTAAGTCCAACTCTATTCAAATTCTAGTGTCTCCTTGATGACATTGAATTTGTTACATGATCGATCTTGATAGCCTTGCCTATGCAATCACCCACTTTTCTCAGGAAGGCGCTGTGGTGGAACTCTGAAGTCAATCCTTCCTTCCCTTGTTCGTTATGAAGTTAGGAACCCGTTTTGAGATTGAGAAGTAGTGATCTTGCATCACCTAAGGAGCATTCACTAGGGTGTGATTTCTAGCATCAATGCTAGATAGTTTTGCTATGAAACAATCATAGTTGTGAAAGGCATGTGCTTGGCTGCGCCTAGGCACAAGGCGCAACCAGGTGCATTTACACCTGAGTAGTGACCTAGGCACATTGCTTGAAAGAAGCGTTCTTAAGTGTGCGCCTTTTGAGAGGCGACAGGCACGCGTAAGGCGCGATTTTTCTCGCCTTATTGAAGCGAATTTTTTTTAAAGCCCCACGGTCGTTGAGGCACTGTGTGAGCCTTGCGACTGTGGCAGATATGCTGCATTAGCCCTACGGCCGCGACGCCTCCGTCGCCCAAGCCCCGCGACAGATGCTTCGCGCGAGCCCCACAGTCGCGGGCGGCGCGTAACAAGAAGTAAATTAGCTTTTAATTATATAAAACTTAAGTTAATAATTTCAATCAACTCCTACTTGTAGTAGAGATAATTTAAATAGATTTAATTAAACTTTAATAAAATTATCCCATTAATTTAATATATATATATATATATTTTAAATATTTAGATTAAATTTTTTTTAGTTAATATTTTTTATATTTATGTGTATAACATATTTATATAAATTATGCTTATAACGTATTTGTTTGTTAGTGAATTTTATATTTACATTATTATTTAATATTTTATGAATTATAATTTTGTTAGTGAAATATTTTGGTAGAAATTCTCTATATATGTTTGAATTATAAAAATTTATACCCAAAGCTTCTTACTTCGGTAAGGTGTGTGTCTCATCTTGCGTCTAGCTCCTCGGGCCTCTAGCACCTATGCGCTTTTGGGCGCTCACGCCTTAAATAACTATAGAAACAATCATGCCAGTTGTCTATGAATTCATTGGAAGTATGGCTATTTGGCTCTCCTTTGGAGTTCGGATTTGCAACCTCTACCCTACCACACGTCTTCCTTTTCAACTTCTTGACACTCTGATCAAGGAGATCCTCCTTCTTGTACTTGGCTTCTTGGTCTCTCGAGTCTTGTCAATGCTCTAGACTTCATTCTTTTTATAAAATCAATTATGTAAGTTTTAATTTTTGAAGTCTTTTTCTGTTAATGAAGCATGAAAAAAGCAAATCTAAGATTTTTTTGCAAGTGAATTCCCATTAGTTAATTATTTCAAAATTCTTGAAGAATCAAAATAGTTAGCTAGAAGTTGTGTTCACTGCCTTGTATATATGCAGTCGAATTGTGCCTAGTCATTTTATAAATTGGTTATTGTTTTGTACATTATGGATATTAACGGATTGGGTATAGGTGGTCAAGTCAAATGGAGATTTTATTAAATCAATTTATCCTAATTTATAGTTTTCAAAGTTGTTTTCTTTAGGAGGTATGTAAAATGTAAATGAAGTTTTTCTTTTCCATAGATGTATTTTCCATTAGTTGTTAATTCTTAGGAATTCTTGAAGAATCACAATTGTTTGCTTCAACTCGTATTCATGTTCATGTATATATGTTGAAAAATGGACCTATGTTCATTTTTCTTTTCTAATATTTTTTGTTTAATTATAGTTCATAAATATATTAGAAAAATTGAAAATATAAATAAAGTTAAGTCAAAGAATATAGAAAATAATACAACTGAATCAACTGACAAATTAAGCAGTAACCAATGCTTAGTTTAAAACAAAAAAGAGATCAGTGATATATCAAATGTGAAATCTATTTATATAGGCAATATACAAAAAAATATATTAAATGGGCTGAACATCGGTTAATTCCTTACTGTTCCATCCAATAAAGATGACAGGTTCTATTTTTCAAGCTCATTAACTGTCCATTTACTCTGGAAGACTGAAGCCTCTTTTGTAGAAGGGCACAAGTGTTGAGGAAAAAGCTTCCATTTGTCGTTGACCTATGTATAGATTTTGGAGGACGGGGCTTGAAACCCCTTTTATGGAGTCAATTTTGTACAAAATGCTTTTTTAAAATTTTGAAAAAATGTGAGTTTCTTTTTGTGAAAGTGAGGTGGAATCTCATCTTTAAGCTAAGAGTGGTGAGGTTAGCAAAGTCGGTCGAGTGACAAGAAAGCACACAACACAGTGCGCTAAGGTTGATCATGCCCATGATGACAATGAGCAATGTGGAGGAGGTTGGTCAGGAACATAGTGAGGTGGTTGATCAGGGCTCCTCGTGAGGTCAATTGGGCATGATTGCAAGGCCAACGAGGTTGATTGTACTGGGAGTGGAGCAAGCGCAAGAACACAAGAATAGAGAGCGTGAGACGACGCACAGTGAGTGCGAGAATAATAAGTGTGAGAGCAAAGAGCATGAGAATGCTACCATGTAAGAATGGAGAATGGGGAACGACCACACGACAAATGTGACAATGGAGAGTGGGCAGTTAATGAGCTGTTGTGGGTGAAGGAATGGCAGCTATACAAGGTTGACGAAGAGGGTAATTATGGAGTCATCTTTTTCTTATCCTTTCCCTTTGTACTCTTCCTTTGCCTAGGTAACATTTTTTTCTTCTGTTTCCACTTCGTCACCCTCCTATTTCCCTTCTCCTTTCTTTCTCTCCTATTCATGGTATCTTCCATAATTTTTTATAGTTAAATCAATGATATGCTGACTTCTCCAAAAAGCTAAAACCAAAGTTTTAGATAATAGGTCCTAAACTACAGTGTTTTTTAAAAAGAAAAAGTAAGTATTAGTTGAGTTTCCCCATCTATTTCTTTAGTAGGACAGTGCAGGAGCATTGATGCACTTTTACATTTTCAATCAAGGCTGCATCTTAATACTAACCTCCTGCGAAAAGCAATCAGCTCCCCACAATGTCGTGGATCAAACGGAAAAAGCAGTTGAAGAAACTTTTTCATTGCCCGACTGCATTGTGTGCGTGCCAATGCTGGAAGCTGCATTGATCTATTAGAATGTGTGTGTGCCAATGATGGAATGCTGCGTTGAGGATGCCCTTTATCAGTTTTTCAACCTATTCAATTATTTAAGATGATCAGCTTTTATTTTATGGATTGATCAATTAGCTAAAATAGAAAGAATAATCTCACCTAATTTAATTTGTGTCAATTGATTAATTCTGCTTCATTTCTTCTGATAGGTCAGGGTGGCAAGTTCTGTGGTGGCTTTGACATCAATGTTTTTTCAGAAATTCAAAAAACAGGCATGATGTAAAAAATTGCTTTTTGTTGGATATGCTATCAGTAGTGTTGCTGATTCCATGATTGTCTTATCTAACTACTGGTGCAGGGGATCCATCACTTTTACCAGATGTATCTATTGAACTTGTGGTCAATACTATTGAAGGTTGTTGCAAGTGTTTATATGTTTAGGTTTAAATGCCCATGCTTATTGTAATCAAGTACTTGGATCTGTGTTTGTTTCTGTATTTCTGTATCAAGGGCTTACTTTTACGTGTTTCCTGGTCTTATAGATGCTTCCAAGCCTACAGTGGCAGCCATCCAAGGGCTTGCTTTAGGTGGTGGTCTGGAGCTAGCTATGGTTTGTGTTGTTTTTGGTGATCATTAGCCATTGTATCTTTGTTATATTTTTAGAGAGGTTTTCATTGAAATTCTGGTGTAAAATTTAGGGTTGTCATGCCCGAATTTCTACTCCAGAAGCTCAATTTGGATTACCAGAATTGTCTCTTGGTGTTATTCCTGGGATGGGAGGTATCAGAGATCACTGGAACACTTTGTCCTGTTGCATATCTAAGTATATCTCTATCTCACTGAAACCTTGTTATTTTCAAGGTACACAACGGTTTCCGAGGCTTGTTGGATTACAAAAAGCTACAGAAATGCTGCTTGTGAGTATATTCCCTCTGATATAAATAATATTTTGCTAATTTGTGTTGCTATCTGTGCAAATTATCCTTGATTTTGCTGCTTGTACTAATATTTTCTTACATTTTCAAAACAGTTAATGGATGTACTGAATATAGTGATTTTTCCATATTTGCACTGTCACACAATCAGATGCTTTTATTCTTAAGTTGCTGTAGAGAAGCGGTATCTGTATGAAAACAATATACTAATGCTTTTATTCTTTCTTAGCTTTAGTATAACATCGAATCTGGTCACAGATAGTAATTCATCAAATACATTTTTTGCCATGGACTTTGTTTGAAATAGAATTTAATTTTGAGGGATGAAAGATTTATACGGCACCTTATGCAGCACGATGATGTGATATACCAAAGTAAAGAAAGCTTTCAAATTTAATGTGGCTATGACCAAGGCTCTTGTAAACAAGAATAAGAGAAAATCTTAATTTTTAGGGAAATACTGATGCATGACTAACCCAACATCAACATGACCCCTTGAACTTTAAAAGGGCATAACTTTTGACTCGGGACTCGGGATTAGACTCTGTGTTCACGTGTTCAGAATTTGATAATCTACATTTGTTATGGGGAACTCATAACCACCAATTTTAGGCCCCAAATTCCACCGTCTAGGTCTTTTTCTGAGCCTCTTTGCTATTTTTGGTAACTTTTATTTTTTATGGTATTTAGGGTAATTTTGGTATTTTTGGTATTTATAGGTTAGAGTTTGTCTATACCAGTGTCATGTTATGTTAATTTCTTTTTGTAAGAAATTTCCTTTTAAGGTAAAATTTCTTTTCTTTTCTTTACAAGATAAGAATTGAGGTCCATATATTAGGATTTCTTTCCTTTCTTGTGTCTTAGGTATGAAGTCTATAAAAGAGTCATGTTAGTTGTATGAGGGATTATCCTCTATTCTGAATAAAGTTTCTATTTTTCAGTGGTTTCTCTTCTTGCCTTTTCCTCAAATCTCTCTTCTCGTTAGCCCGCAGATAATTGCTATTCTGTTCGGCGTCAGATACAAAAGGAATATAAAGCACTTGAGCACTTATCACTCCTTGGTCACCTTCCATATGCCAGATTGATAATAAATATGAAGCGTTCTTTTTTGAAATATTTCTCTGGAGCCAAACCCTCACAAACTTAAGAGAAGTCCACAAGACATCATACACTTTTTAGTCTAGTGTATATATAAGAATACTACTAATGCTCATTAATTTGTGCTTATACAAACAATGCTTGTTAATAACTATAACAAACCTTGTGCTTATCTAAATAAAGAACCATTCCTATCTATTGGAAATCTGGCCTAAGAGACACCACACCTTGCTCTTGTCATCTAGATCATAGACATCACCTCTTCCGATGGTTTTGAGGGCCAGCTAAGTGATCAAATGAATTGTCAAATCGAGTGCGCCTGAATGAGTTTAATTATCTTGTTGACAAAACTTCAAATTAAATATGCATCTTTAATTTCTTCCATGCTTCAACATGATAAATTCATGGACCGTCTTATGCAGAACCTTGTCGAGGAGTGCAAGGCAAACTTTGGCTAACCCCGCTCACAAAATTCTGCTTTGGATTCTTGATTAACTCCATTCTATAGAAATCTCTATTTGGATTATTTTGTACCAATACACATTTAATTTGTACTCAGCAGAGTGAAACTTATGATGCTTTAAATTCTTTTCTTGCCATATGAATAGTCCTACCAACCAAAGACTCTGTATATCACTTGCTAATTTTGGATCCAACCATATGATTAGTAGCCTTCATATGAGAGATTGACAAAGGGCTTGGATATGTAGCTAAAATTAACAATTTCTATAAGTAGTTCATCAGATCAAGGACAATTAAAAGTGTGAGAAGAATATTGTAAGCTTTCCTCTTGATACAAAATTCTTTCCCTTTCAATAGATGCAAACTTTGATTTCTTTCCCTTTCAATAGATGCAAACTTTGATTAGGTTGAAAAATATTTTCTCTGTGATATGAATATAGTATTCTGAAATTTTTGCTCCAAAAAATATAAGTTTTGTTAATTAATTTACCATTTTAGTCTGATTGATATATTAGTTGATCTTGAAATAAAGTGAGAAGGATATGTTGTATCCATGCACTTTAAATTCATAGTGACCTTATAAATTTGTCATCTGAATGTGTTTAATCTGTATGATATCTTACCTATATGAACAATTGTGAGTTAACTGTGAATTTATTAGGTTTTTGTTGCATAAACTGTATAATATAACTAACTTAAGCAATTATTGAACACATGATATTAGTTCTATCAAGATAATGTGCTAGTTCTGTAATTGTGTTGCAGAGCAAACAAGTCTAAAGCATGGGAATGTAAAACAATTGAAAGGGAATGTGTATGTTGGTGGTTCTAGAGTCAAGGACTAAACAAACATACTGGGAATATTGGAGGATACCATTTGAATCTGTAGGAGCCACTTAACATTCCATTATATATTGGCGATTCTCTCTACTTTATTTTCTCTCAAAAGATTAAAGGGCCACATATCCTGCTCGGCACAAGTAAAACCAATATTGCTATATCTGAAATTGATTTGGGAAGAGGATAGGATAAAATTAATGCATATAATTCTTTATAGAACCAATATTACTATTATTTGATTTATCTTTTATTAAATTTTAAAACAAACAGTGGGAAGTTAACAATTATTCATTAATAGTGGTTCACTAAATTTTGAACAGGAGACCCTCCTTTTTATGCCATTTCTTTTCACATGTGTATCTATATTATTGTAGACATATAAATGCTAATTTATCTCTATCAAAATAGTTGAAGAACTATATTTCTCTTTTTTTCTCTCTTATTATTCTAGAGAAGCCTAATAAAATTCTTTCTACTTAATTTTCTTTGTTATTTTGGAGCTGTAATAATAGGGAAAAAAATTTGAACCCTGATTATGCCTCATTTGAAAGTAAGTGTATAACATCATTCCAATGATAAATTAAGAAGTATCATTGCGTGATCACAACCAAATAAATGATAATCAATGAACTATGTGTTAGCTGTCAAAATTTGGTGATCACATATTACTAACATTTATAGCATACAGTTATCAAGAACAATCATCGCGAAAGAAGCAAAAAGTTATGGTCTTATTGACGATATTGCTTCTCCAAACAATTTGCTCTACATTTCACGACTTTGGGCTTTGGAAATCAGTGAGCAAAACAGACCAAGGATTAGTTCACTTCATCGGACTGATAGACTTGGTTCCCTTTCTGAAGTTCATAAAATGCTGGAAGCTGCTAGGAAACTGACAAAGATGATAGCTCCCAATATGCCACAACACAAAGCATGCCTTGATGCAATTGAGGAGGGTGTGAACTTTGGAGGATATGCTGGTCTTCTGAAAGTAAGAATTATTCTTTGTTTTTATTTTATTTTATTGGTTTGCAATAATCACAAGGTGTTGGTTATCTTAAACAGTTTTGTGCAAGAAAGCTTTGCTTGTATTTGCTAATCTGATGCATTATGCTACCACTAACATATGAGAAAGCTTCAAAATCTATTTTTTCGAAATGGTTTTAACATAGGAGTTGAAAATGATGAATTAGGATATTTGGTATCTTTTTTTTCTCCTTTGAGATTTCGTTCATTGGATCTTAGGCCTTAGGAATAAGCATTTTAATTAGACAACTTTAACATGGTATGAGGTCAACTACTACTTATTTGTAGCTTAGAAATAGTGTTGAACGAAGTTTGAAATCTCATTTTGTGTCTGGGTGTTGGTCCTTGGCTCAACATGATGGTATGTTGGTGGTGCCACCAGCATACCTTGGTTGTGCCTGTTGGCATCAACCTGGAGGAAGAACCTGGGAGACACCACGTACAAAAGAGGAGGAAGAAGACAAGAAGAGTAGGAAGGAGCAACGGAAATTTGGAGACTACCAAGTACTTGTCTCACTGCTCATTGATAGGCTGATGCTATTGTGTCTTAAGAGGTTAAATCAACAACAGAATTGTGTGCTTATCACTGATCAGAAGAAGAATCATGATCACGTGCTATAGCTGCGCCTATAGGAAGATGAGGATGTCAGGAAGGAGATACACCATCTCGCCTCCATCTCTAAAGCTAGAGTTGTGCCTCTGAAAAAAATCTCACGTCCGTCTATCTAGGAAGAAGCCACCATGTAAAAATGTCATGGTGTTAGTTGGCTGTGGTTTCGCAGTATATTTAACACCATATCTCTATCTGTTTTGCATGCTTGTTGGCTGCTGACGGAATGAGATGTTTTGTTTGTACCGATCAACACAACACAATTTTGAAACCGTGGGATTAATTACACGGAATCTTCTCATTTATGCAAGCAATAAACTTGAATCATCCTGAAAGGCCCCAAATTCCTCATTCAAATATGAGGCAGCTGTTCACATCATGCTATTTACTTTTCGTAAATTTAACTAACAACATGTTAGTCTTGGACAAATACAGTAGTGATCTTAAGTTGGGACTTTTCATCCTTATACTTGAAAAATGATTTTGTTTTGAGTTTTCAGATAACCCATGCATATAAATTGTCTGTGTTTGCTTGTGAGAATTACATAAACTTAAGTTATTTAATCGCAAGTGTCCTTTTCTGAAATGAAAAAAAAAAATTCACAGCACACTAAGACCTGAGATATCATTCTTAAACTTGTTTATCAGGCACTGATTTTCATCTTATTGAACTATGATCTAGAGTTGACATTTTGAATTCAGGAAGCAAAGATTTCCAAAGAATTGATCCTTTCAAGCACTACAAAGGGGTTAATTCACAGCTTTTTCTCACAGCGTGCAGTTACAAAGGTAATTCTGATTGAAATTATGGATGCTATCCTTTTTCTGTACCATCAGCATGACACATATAATACTTGATACTTATGTGTTCGTGAAGGGGGTATTCCACTAACTAGTGCCCAATTCTGCAAGGCAAATGCGATGAGGGTTGTAGACGGAATGCTAATAGGCCTCCACTTTAGCAATTTAACTCGACCTTAATTTTGATTCTAGTTTCACATCCTATTTAAATTTTGTACACTTTCCTCTATCAAAAAAAGTATAAGAAAAAGAAAAAGAAAAGAATTCAAGTTTTGTGGAGTTCTGATTAGGAAGGTGCATTTCAATCATACAGCCTCAAGGATCTCACAACCTTTATTTCCCATTATCAATTAAAGTAATTAACTATTTTTGTTCAATTTATTCTTTCCTAAAATTTAAAGATCCTTAATATAATTTTCGAACTAGACAATTTTGTCTCACCTGTTTCTTAATTTCTTATCATCTAAATGTTTTCCCAGGTACCTAATATCACCAACATCAACCTCCAACCTAGAAAAATAAAAAAGGTTGCTGTAATTGGCGGGGGTCTGATGGGTTCTGGAATAGCTACTTGCTTCATCATAAATAACATATCTGTCGCTTTGAAAGAACTTAATTCTAGTTTTCTGCAGAAAGGATTGAAAACTATAGAAGGTAAGAAATGTAGATGATAACCTCCCTTTTAACTTCAAACTTCTTCTCTTTTACCATTTAATACCTTGTAAGCAATTTTAAAACTTTGCATTTCATTGTCACTGCAGATATGATTTTTTTTCTTTGGAATTTCTTATGTATTTTAGTTTAAAATTATCATTTTTAGTTTTATAATTTTAAGAATATTGCTCTTGCATTATTTTTGACAGGCAACCTTGAAACTTTCGTGAAGAAAGGGTTGCTGACACATGAAAAGATGAAGTCTGCTTTGTCAATTCTTAAGGGGGTGCTGGATTACTCAGAGTTCATCGATGTTGATATGGTTATTGAGGTTATTCTTCAAACTATAATATATATTATAAAATTATATTTCTTTGTTTGCTTTGAAATTGATTTATCCAAAAACTGAAGAAGCCAATGATGTATATTTGAAAGATTGATATGTAGTCATTTTCCATGGAACTAAAATATGGAAGCCAAAGGCCTTGAAGAACTCGATACAGTTAGGTAGCATTTGGTAATATAATTTGTATAAGTTAAACTAAATATGTAAAAGTTGAGAAAAGAGCTGTCAACTGTAGAGAAATGTTTGAATAGCAGTAGACCAACAAGTTTTAATCCTAAGAAATACTTTCTTTGTCTTTTAGTAAGAAAATTGTAAGCTCCCTTTGAGAATCCAAGGAGAACTTGTGTTCTCTCCTCCAAGGTCAAACCTCAATTTTGGTGTGAGTTCTGATACTAAAATTGGAGAAATTAAGTTACGAGATGGATTGCAGCTATCATGAACAAGTTTACCTAACTATTTTGTATGCTTTTGTCAACACATTTGTACTCTTGGATGTTCTGTTTTTGGTTTTTCTTTTCTAAAAATTACTCATACAAGTTTCTTCTTTTTTGTAGTGTGTTGTCGAGGATGTGTCTCTCAAACAATCAATATTTGTTGATATTGAAAGGATGTGCCCTCCACATTGCATTTTTGCAACCAACACATCCACCATTGATCTCAACATTATCGGTCAGAAGACTCTGTCTCAGGATCGAATTATTGGGGCACACTTTTTCAGGTCTGTGATGTTTTCTCTGCTTTAATGCATAGGAAAGTGTAGGATGTTGTCTCAAGAAAGTTAAGGGAATTTTAGTAATCACAACCTCAAAATGACTGATTGTGAGACGCAACATTTCCCGAAGAATTTTTTTCTTAAAACTTTGGGTTTAAAATGTTTCAATAATCAAAAGGCAATGTGAAAGATATTAATTAATCATCTAACCACGAGGTTATTAAATACAGCCTTGATTTGTATCAGTTAGCAAATATTGTCATGTCATGGTGGATAATTGCCACCTAGAATACGCTGACACTTCTTAGATTGGTGGATATAAAATTATATATGGAAGTTCATACCACTTTCCTAGGATAGTAACTAAATATTCTTGAATGGTTGGTGTCCTACTTTAAATTAAAAGTTGCTTCATATGCACGATCAACGTGTGATACATTTTGCTCATGAGAGTAAATCTCTTTGGAGGTGGAGAGAAGCATCATGGAACCAAAAAATATCAGTCCCTTGTTGTTGGGAAATTAAGTGAGGAAGGTGAAATCTCATTTCTATCATGTTGAGTTGGTTGTCTCATTTGTGATATCCAATAACAACATGGATCCCCCTCAAAGCGAGAGAATTCGATGCTGATCTTGTTCCCCAAAACAAATTTTTATTTATGACCGAGGAAAACTAATTCTTGAACTTAGCAATTTTGCTAACCTCTGATATAGCATTTATGCAACGAAGTCATGGTCTTCTTTGGTATTTTAAAGTTACTTTTTAAAGCCAAACATCTAAGGAATCATCGATTTGCTTCTGGTTGAACTGGGTTATCTCATGAATTTATATTTCTAGTTGTTTGAATTTTATTAAGCATATTAATCATAAACTAGATTCTTTGAGGTAGTAAATAGGTCCAGGAGCAAATTTTGAACTAATAACCATACTTCTTTACATCTATGTTGTACCATTTGTTTTTAGCAATTGATTGGAAACTTAATGTCTTCTGCCCTTGTATATGTTCGACAGTCCTGCGCATGTGATGCCTCTGCTTGAAATTGTTCGGACAGACAAGACATCTCCACAAGTGATCCTTGATCTCCTTACTGTTGGAAAGTCCATAAGAAAAGTTCCTGTAGTGGTCAATAATTGCACAGGCTTTGCAGTTAACAGAACTTTCTTCCCATATTCCCAAGGAGCACAATTCTTAGTTAATCTAGGTGTGGACTTGTTCAGAATTGACAGAGTATTAACCAGTTTTGGCATGCCAATGGGCCCTTTCCAGTAAGTATATAATGACTCCTATTTTGCTGCTCGGACATTGATAATGTATACAACGACTACATTTGTATACATAAGATGTGTTATGTATTTATGTAAGTACACTGTACGCATGCATAAACACAAGTGATATTATTACACACTTGTAACAATTAGACATAAGTTTTTCTATGGGATCCTCATGAAGTGGTTGGTCTACCAAGTCATTGAACTTAATGGACTTGTTCGCTTACATATCCTATAGACATAGGCACACACTAAGCATGTTGCATCATTCACATGGTCAAAGAAATAGAAGCCTTGGGGTTGTGGAGGATCTTCCATATTCTTGCAGTGACACTTCCATTTCTCACTGCCTTTCTTTACATTTAGTCTAAAATATGCTGTATTAATCGGCAAGTTTAGGTCTCTTGCTGAATAATGTAATACTCACTAAGACATCTTGACTGCACTCTGAGCTTATTTGAGTTTTGCTATTTGTTAAATTAATAGACTTCAAGATGTTGCTGGATATGGAGTGGCTTTGGCAGTGAAGCATATATTTGCTTCTGCCTTTAAGGGGCGAACGTTTGAGTCTGAATTATATGAATTGATGGTAAAAAATGGAAGACATGGTAATTCTTTATCTTGTTGAATTGTTGCCTTCTGTTAATAGACTTCCACTATTTCTCACTTTTTGCCTATCATGAGGCTTGACAGGTAAGAGTAACGGTAAGGGATTTTACATGTATAAGAAGGGACGAAAACCAGTGCCTGATCACAGTGTGCAAACAATCTTAGAGGAATGTAGAAGGCAAGCCAGCCTAATGCCCAGTGGAAAGGTACTTAACTACCCGTCCACGATCTATATAAGTTTTGTTTATATGTATGTCCTGTTATGAGTTTCACTATATGACAGAATCAGGACTAATGTGTTTGCACACAGTTTTAAATGCAACAACTGCAAGTAGAACAGGGTTGATGAGAGAAAACTTGCATAGTGGCTTGTCATTTGTTTTCTAGCAGTTGTTAATGACTGCCAATCATGAACATTTATCTTTGTAGGTGATTGATATCAGTGATCAAGAAGTGCTGGAAATGATTTTATTTCCAGTAGTTAACGAGGCATGCCGCGTGTTGGATGAAGGAGTTGTGATTCGAGCTTCTGATCTTGATATTGCATCTGTTCTTGGAATGAGTTTCCCCAAGTACAGGTGAATATGTTCGATTGTAAAATATTGACCATAAACCAGTATCTCTTTAGATATTGCCTTTAGATTTCCATGGTCGGAACTGTGATATCATTTTCTTAATTCAGTTTTGTTTTGTCTGAAGGGGCGGTATTGTGTTTTGGGCCGACAGCGTCGGTTCTGGTAACATATATGCGAAACTGAACAATTGGGCTGATACATACGGCGACTTTTTCCGACCATCGGCGTACTTGGAAGAAAGGGCCATCAAAGGCCTGCCTCTGGTAATAAACCTTTCAATTTTTATTTTCCACTTGTCTTCATCAGTACTAGGATTGCGTGAAAACAATTGTTCCAAAAATGTAGTGATTTGCCAAGGGAAAAGAACAAATAAGACCTACAATCTAAACTTCTTCCTTCATGTGTGATCAAGTGTTGTTATGCACAGTTAGGAAACCACACATAACTTTCATATTTTTCAAAGCGCGCACTTAAAGTTGCGGAATTCCCAAAAGGCACACATAACTTTCATATTTTTCAAAGGGCGCGCTTGTTTCCTATTTTACCCCTCCCGCCAACCACTATGGGTTTTAGCCTTTTAGGATTTACGCAGCTGATTTTTGAAAATCAGCACCATAGTGGTGATGTTCTTTGAATGCAGCATCACAGTAGTTGGCGGGAGGGGATAAAATGGAAAACAAGTGTGTCCTTTGAAAAATCTGAAAGTTAGGTATGTTTTTTGAGAATTCCGTGACTTTAAATGCGTCTTTTGGTCAATTGTCGGAACATATACAACTTTCTTTGTTGATGGTAATCTTATTTTGGCCAACTGTAACTGCACTACATATTGCCAGATAAAAAAAAAGAAACAAACAAACAAGTTGATGGTTATCATCCTCTAAATCCATTAGCTACTGCAAAAACACCCATCTGATGATATACTTGTTTGTCTGCAGAGCATGCAGAATGTGGCCGAAGCAGAGCAGTTGAGATGCCGTATTTGACTAGTCCTATAACATCGTCTTAGTCTCCATTTTCAAAGTCATTGAATAAACAGGACAATAATGATACTTGGTTTGCTACCAAAACTGGTGCAATAAGACAAGAGTAGAACGTATATATGTGCCGATTTGATGCTTCCCTGAATCATTTGTCCGTTTCGAAAATTTTGTGTTCTTAGAAAAGGTTTATATTTTATTCAACAGTAGATAAGGTGTTATTTGACGGCTACTTTCTATAATAAAAGTTTAGATTTTCTTTAACACTGGAAGATGTAACACTAACAAGTGGTGTTTGTGTGTTACTGCCCAATCCTACACTAGTCAAACATGTTCCTTTTCCATATAAAGTCGGACTTGGACCGAAGCTATAAAATATCTCTAGAGAATTAGAAATCACATATTTTATTTGTTTTTTATTTTTGGCTTGTGGATTGAAATCGTTAATGTATCATGATCATATGTCTGTGTATACATATATATATGTATATATGTTGGATAATTTTTTTTATCGGAGATTAAGAGAAATTAACTGAGTTGAAATTACATAAATTCAATTTTAATTTATTTATTGAGTGGTCAATTTCAACTTATTTGTTGAACGATTAATTTAAACTTATTTGTTGAGTGATCTGAACGAATAATTTTAATTTATCAAGCAAGATGAATTGTTTGGAATGACTGAGTTACTTGGAAGATTGGCTGCCTTGATTTGATATGCTGCGGGCCGCTTCCATCCGTAGCTATCCGTGACTGAGGCATTTGGAATTGTTCCAAGTATCTCAATTCTAAAATAATATTTATTTTATTTTATTTTTTATTTTTTTTAACTCCGGGGTTAAGTTAATAAAATTTTGCTTTTAAGATTGGTTAGGTTATAATGTTCAAGTTAAAAAAAATTTAAAATGATTTTTTTGAAAAAATAATCACGGGGTATAGTATATAGTATTTAGGATGCGTAATAATTTTTTTTTTAAAACTTTGGATTTAGGATTTAGGATTTGAGTTTAGGGTGTTAGTATTCAGGTGCATAATATTTTTTAGGTTTAGGATTTAAAATTTAGAATATAGAATATAATATTTTGAGTTTAGAATTTATGAAATCTAAGATTTTTAAAAAATAAAAAAAACAAAGAAAAAGTAATGCTTGAGGTGCTTGATAAATTCTAGGGGTGCTCACACATATGCGTCTAGTATATATATATATATAATTTTATTATCTCGTATATTTTATCCCGCACGTTTCGTGCACATTTAATTTTTTTTTAATTTAAAATTTTGTGTGTGTTTAATACTATAATTCAATTCCTAAACCCTAAAGATAAAATCTCATTAATTTAACCCTAAGCTTAAAAAAATTAAACAAGAAAAAAAAAGAAAAAAAAAATCTTCCACGACATAAAATTTCAAGTATCTCGAGTGATAAACCTAAATATTATACCTCAAATGTTGTATATCCCGTGAGCATCTAAATTTTTTACCGTTTTAATTTTTTTTAGCTTGAATACTTTAGCACAATTCCTGAACTCTAAAAGCAAAATATAATTGGCTTATCCTCGAGCTAAAAAAAACTTTAAAAGAAAAAAAGAAAAAAAATTGTACATTGTGATCTAGGCGCTTTGATTACTTCAAGGTACTTGAATCATATCTAGGCGCTTTGATTACTTCAAGGTACTTGAATCATATCTAGGCGCCTTGATTACTTTCAAACATCTCCGGTGTATACAGTCGTATATATACACACACATGAGATTGATACGTTCCTCGCCATGTATATGTGATCGTGAGCCAAGCGCCTTGAGGTGATCCAACCGCTTTGAGTTGATCCAAACGCCTTTCGGTGATCCTGCACCGGATCACTTGTACAGGTTTATTTTTTTTTTTAATTTTTTTTGTTTATTTTGTTTAGCTCGAAGTTAAGCTAATAAAATTTGGTCGTTAAGGTTCAATCAAGTTAAAAAACATTTAAAACGATTTTTTTTAGATGATCACGGGATATAATATATAATATTTAGGGTGTGTAATATTATTATTATTTTTTTGTTTTTTAAGTTTTGATTTAGTATTTAGTATTTAGGGTGTATATTTTTTTTAAGTTTTTTTTTAATATTTAGGATTTAGATTTTGGGATATAATATTTAAGATTTATGATTTAAGAAATAAAAAAAAAGAAAAAAGTCAAAAAGCGCTCGAGGCGCCTGGAATTGTTCCAGGCGCCTCGAGCACCTGT